>BJCG01000189.1:0-201987 GCA_005406145.1 Prunus yedoensis
AATTTGCCTCCTCTCCTGAATACTTCTTTGTTGCTAAAATCTTCTCCTGAAACATTTTACATTTACTGGTCAGATGTTCTGATGCAACCTCGGTAGAGATCCCTGTGGAAGTGGAGACCCCAGATCATCACTACTATCATGTATGATTTTGCAGCATTCAATGATCTCATCCCTTCGATCTTCTTCGTACTAGTAGTCAAACCAATTCTTAATACAACTGAAAAATGATTCTTTTATTTATTTCATGTAGATTTCCCTTTTCACCACACGGAATATTAATGTATGTTTGGCATTATCATCCAACTTCAAATGCCTATGGTGTTTCAGGACTACGGCATCGACTTTCATGACCATGATCATGATGGTGGCCATCCCACATGAACCCCTTCCATTGTCTCTGTGGAAGCCCATTCTGTCACGATCGTAGTGATATGAAGTGCGATGTGCGCTTACTCACGTCCGACGGCGATGTAGAGTGTAGCTTCAAGCATGATGCCCTTTATGTTTCTAACATAGGTAGAATGCTTTTTTTTATTAAATTAGTAATTTTGAAATCGGTTCTGCTGTGCTGTCTAATTGGTAAAATCACTCGAGCAGAATCTCCAATTTTTGTAAACATAAATTTGTCATTCCTAATCTCAATGGATTTGGTTATTGTAATATTAGTTTTTTTTCAAAACATATCAGATACCGTTTTTGTATGTTTTGGTCGATGGACCTGAATTGTGATGGTTTGGTCCGTTATTATGCAATTAGATCCATGTGGTTTGGACCTGTATTTCTTTTATAAGAAACAAAACAGGGGAAAGAAAAAAGAGACTTGGGAAACGCATACTGTGTGGTTTGGACCATAGACATTGAATACCATTTAAAGTAAGCTCAAAGGAGATTTGGGAAACGCATTTGAATTATGAAATTGAATACCAAAACAATGTTATCCATAGACATGAATACCATTTAAAGTAGCTCAAAGAACAATGTTGTGCATTAGATGCCTAAATCTTCGGTTCTCCTCCTTTGTGACACTTGTTTTGTAGAAAATCACCCGAAGAGCTATATACAATGATAAACCTCCTCTGGAAATCACACGTAAAGAAATGTTGCAAAATGAAAAGCACCCCAAGAGAAGGTATGCCGTCCTGCAAAACCACTGCACCCTAATCAGAAATAATGTAAATAAAACCAGAATTTACTCACCAAAATATTATTACAAATCAGATTGAGTTTTGTGTAAAGCACAAATTAGAAAATAGCATCAGACCAGTAAACCGCACTGACAATGCAATTAACAAACAGCAGTCATGATCAGTTACCTCACCTGAGTTTCATTTGAGAGTTGAGCATTGAGAGTGAAATATGGAATAGCTCATATTATATGATCACTTCTTCGTCCTATCTCGATGCAAGGAATGTGAGAAATCTTGGCCCAATCTTGTCCCGTCTTATTCTTATACCTTTCTCCAGGGCAGAACATCTGTAGATACTTAGCCTTTGAAGAGATGGCGGCAAACCCTCTTCTGGCAGGCATTGGAGACTGTCACACCATCTAATATGTAGATTTTGAAGAGAAGTGAGGTGTTGAAGTTCCTCTCTTGGCAGGAATTCCAGACTTGGACACGATGTAATTTCTAGCACTTGAAGAGAAGTGAGGTGTCCAAGACCCTTTCCGTCCAAAGATTTCAGAGTTGATAGAGAAGTGATGTAGAGACTGCGAAGAGTGGTAGGGAGCAGCTGTTCCTTGAGCAACGTCTCCAAGACATGGTCACTTCAACGATAACAAATGATTCAAGGGAGACAAGTGCTTGCAAACCCCAGTTACAGTACTCCCCCGCTGATGAAGATGAAGCCCTCAGTCTCTTACAATTATTAATGCTAAAATCTCGGAGGTTGGGAGGCAAACCCCCATCTTCTGCAAATGACTCCAGATTCGAAACATTCCCTTATCGACAATGATCGAAGGGCTGTGAGGGTGTGAATGCGTTGGGGAATGACTTCAATTTCTCGCATCCATGGACTGAAAAGGAACTCAGGGGAAAACACAAATTACTGAGATGGCTGAGATTCTCATCAATGGAAAGGGATTCCAGATTCTCACATCCCCAATGTAAAGGCTCGTCAATTTGGGAAAAATGCCCAACGATAAGAACCTCATTGAATCACAGCTCTTCCGTATGTACAAACGGTCAAGCGATGTCAATTTGGCCAACATCTCATCGGCTAGGAATTCTAATTCCCTACAACCGTATATAGAAAGTGATGTCAACGTAGTGGGCAGGCCATCTTTAGGGAACGACGACAGCGTTGGACAATTGCCAAAGATCCAAATTTGAAGACGATTGCAGTTGGGCAAGCACTGTAGGTCAACAACATTTCTAATGTAAAGTTGGGACAGGAACTTTGTCTCTAATAATGATAACAGACCTGCTGGCATCCTTCTATACGCAATTCTTTAAGAGATTTGTAGTTAAGACTAATGGTAGTTGTGGTAGTGGGCTTTACATCATGTAAAACCTCGACACCCACACACCCAAAGCTTCTTCAAGCAAGGCAGCTCATAAGGCAAGCTTCCTCTCAGCTTCGGACATTTAAGTTAGAATCAGCTCCTGGAGACAAGGAAAGTCTGGACCATATTCACCTCCACTTGCACTTGCACTTCCACTTGGTACCCATTCCTCCCACTCTTCCATCCCCCGAAACTACCAGCCTCTCCAGACATTGAAATGGCTGAATCAGAGAACCTCCATTTCTGCCATAGAATTCCACGCCAATCGTCTTCAAAGACTTCATTCTTTCTATACAGAGCTCTTTGAGACCTGGTAGCCGCCCAACTGGTGGCAACGACCAACAATATCTACAATCACTGAGATGCATGACTTGTATGTTAGAGAAAGAAGAGTCTCCTAACCAATTCGGGAAATTGGTTCCACCATAGAATCTGATGGTTAGTTTCTCCAAATTCACGCAAGGCTGGAGCTTGTCAAGTACATCTTTCTCCTTTTGGGAATCATCAGCATCCTCTGCACCCCATGAAAACTCTAACTCCTTGAGATCTTTCTTGTCCTTCATATTGGCTTGCAGTGCATCCCTCGCATCAACTACATTTTGTAGCTTCAAAATTGAAAGTTTTCCTCCAAGCTGCGGCAACTCCCTCAATTCTCCTATGCTTGACCCAGTAGATTTTCCCACAACAAAAGCAGTCAATGTTCTCAAACTTTTCAGTCTACCCATTTGCACCGGCATCTCTTCAATTTTAGTTCCCCTGACATCAAGATGATGCAAATTAATCAACTCCCTCATGCCTGCAGGCAATTTAGTAAGAGACCAACAATATGCCAACGTTAATTTCTGTAAATTAATCAATTTTATGATGTCTGCAGGCAATTCAAGGAGAGATGAACAATTTGACAATAGTAATGTCTGTAAGTTGTAGAGTTTGCAAAGTGCCCCAGGTAACCTTTCAATTGCGGTATGGGAAAGATCCAAGTAGCGCAAGTGAATGAGGTTTCCAATAGAATCAGGTAACTCGGTGACATTTTTGTAAAGTGACAATGATACCACCCGTAAACATCTTAGTGATGGTAACAAATCTTTTATAACTTTTCTACTTATGCAGTTATTGGTATATCGATTTAAAGAGAGAGGTAGGAAGGTCCGCATACACTTAGCACCATTTAATGGCTTAAATTTTGTAGCAACATCAAATTCTCCCCTAGCATATGACAAATGGCGAACCCTTTCTACTTCGTGTGATTCTTTCCCTTCCAACCTGGAACAAAATCCCTTAGACATAAACACAGCCAAGTCATTGATGAGATCATGCATAGTGAAACTTGATTCCCCAACTTTTGAAACAATGATCGGGATAACAAGTCATTAAAATATTCCTTAGCCACCTCTTCCATTCTTTCCACATTCTCAGCTTGGGGAATTAAACCTTCTCCCATCCAAAGAATAACCACATCTTCTATCTTGAATTCATAGTCCTTTGGAAAAATTGAACAATAAACAAAGCATCGTTTTAACGTTGCAGGAAGATAATGGTAACTCAATCCCAGAGCAGGAAGAATATTACTTTTTTGGTAAGGTAAGTCCCAAATGCTACTGTTTAATACTTTGTTCCATTCTTCGGAGTCTTTCTTGCAACGTAACACACCACCAAGTGTTTGTGCAACTAAAGGCAACCCATTGCATTTGCGTGCAATTTGCTTCCCGATTTCTTCCAAGTTTGGATGTGCACTATAGTTTTCATTTCCAAATGCATGTTTTGCAAGTAGCAACCAGCAGTCCTCATTTGACAGGGGTTCCAAGTATTGAATAGGAACATTTTGCATGACAGATGCTACATTTGTGTTCCGTGTTGTTATGATGACTTTACTTCCCCTTGCTCCTGAAGTAAAAGGAGTTTGGAGGAATTTCCAATCAGTATAATCTTCATTCCATAGGTCATCCAATACAAATAAAAATTTCTTTCCCCTCAGTTGTTCTCTTAGTTCAACTTGAAGCAAATTCAGATCTGTTGTAGTACAAGGCTTTGAAGTGACTGACTCAAGAAGAGTTTTAGTTATCCTAATAGCATCATAATCTTCTGAAACACAAGCCCAAGCTTGAAATGTAAAATGACTTTTCACCTTATCGTCATTGTAAAGCATTCGGGCAAGGGTTGTCTTGCCAACCCCGCCCATTCCAACAATGGTTAGGACAGACACATCATCCTTGCTTGCATCATCAGATAGCAACACTTTTGAGAACTTTTCTATGACTTCATCTCTACCATGGAAACAAGGTTCATGAACCAAGGAAGTTGTTGGAGTTCTTTGTGAAACCTGCCTCCCAGCACCTTCTCTAAGACCCAGAATACTCTTCTGTTGTACAAAGCTTTCTAATCTTTGTAACAACTCTTGTATCTTAACATTCATACTTTGATAAAAATGATTATGAGAAGAAGAGAGGAAGTTCCACACCTTGTTGGTTAATTTGTCGATTTGATCTTCGCCTTCCAGCTTGCGTCGCAAGGCTTCAGTGTCGATCTCATCCAGTAAGTCCTCCGCATCAAAGACAGCATGTTTGAGCTCGTCAAGCCACTTTCTCACAGCAGGGTTTACCATTTGCTTCTCCTCTGCATCATCGAGCACTACATTCAAGGTCAATAATGTGGTGTTCAGTTTCATGAGGAGTGGTTTGTCAAGTTTCTTGTGCCGAAATAAGTCGACGAACTCGGCTGAAGTAATTCTGTCGCACAACACCTGGACGGAAGCAGAGATAAGAGCCTCTCCGATCAAAGCCATCTTTTCTCTTCTCTGCAGACTGCAAGGGATTTGGGTGAAGTAAAATATTCCAAGATTTGCAAGTAGCTAGGCTAGCACAACTTGGAAATACAGGTTTGTAAGGAAGTAGGAAGCTTTTCAAGATTGTAAATAACATGAACTTGTAATACTTTTGAAAACTTTTCTTTTTCAAAGTTGATTGGATGCAATAATGGTAATAGCTTTTAAGAAATTGTCGGTGGACTTCTTCAACTTTTTTTTCTTTTTCTTTTTCTTTCTGGTCGGACAAGGATGCTATTTAAAATTTTATTAAAGAATCGAAATTCAAAATAATTGAACATAGAGTTAAAATAATGTTTGTCCAACTTTGACTGCTTCAAAAGATTATTAAGCACTTAGCATCTTTTAATAATTGTTTAAGGGCAAGTGCTCCTCATGGAACCTAATGACATGCAAATTTGTCGTTTAGGGATTAAAATATTAACAACTTTCATTGATTATCTCAACAACGACAATATCATCGACCAATCAAAGAGCGTCTACGGACACAAGAAAAGTAATTAACAGTAGCCTAATGTTTCATCAAATCCGAGGTCCCCACCACGTTGTGATTATCAATTATTTTATTTGCAACCTAATTTCGTCGTATGAACTCTTTCTAATTTCATCTGACTTTTTGGTTTTGGACTGGAGTGGGATAAAGAATAACTTGGTGCTCTCCTAAATTATTATAGCTTTTGACGCCAGCCATATGCGCACCTTCTGGTCTACAAATCCCTCACAACCTTCTCAAACATACATTGCGTCCTCAATTTCAACATCCCCAAGAATATATGCAAGGCAAGACACCTGGTACTATGAATTATGAAATTGAAGCACCATTTGGATTTCAGATATAAAATATATGCAAGGCAAGGCTCATTGCATGTGGGCATTCACAACTAGCATGTACATACCAGCATCCAAAACAAGGTTACATGAAAACCATCTATACCTTAGCTACAACTAAACTAGATGCGGTCCAAGGAATAGAACACCTAACTACAACTAAACTAAATTTCTTCATGGAACACTGGCATCGTACGCCCATGGCCATAGGCCAACATATCTTCACTTCTCTATCGCTTGCGCCTTTTATACAGAGATAGCCTAGATTCGATTATTCGTTTTGGAGGTTGGCAAACGAATAAGTCTTCTTTACAGACTTCATATCAGAATGAAGCTCGCTGTGTTCAACATGGAATCATGATACAATCAGCAATCATAACTTTATTTGAGGACCATATATATCTTATTTAAATACGAAAAAAAGATTTCTCCCAAAAAGAAGTTCATTATACAATTGATGAGCAGTTAGCATACGGAAGAAATACATAAGAACGAAATTATGTAAATGCTAAATTGGTAAATTGCCAAGTCTCCTAGTATGCTTACATTTGTCATAGCTGCTCACGGATGTAAGCCATTGATTTCAACATGGAACCTAGTGTATCTCTGGACACTTGAAACTTGACCTCCGTTTCTCCAGAAGTTGTCTTTGTATCTTGAAGCTGAGAAACCACAATAATGTAGATACATTGAACACTAATGATGACAAATTTAAGTATAAAATAATAATAATTTCATACAAAATTGGATTACTTTAGAATAATAATGAATGTTGAATACACAGGATTCCTATGTTTGAATTTGCAGAGCCATGCATTTCTTGCTGTGTTTCCAAGCATCCTTAGTTTACTCCCAAAATTTCTAGACAGCAGCATTCCAATCCGAACAAATAGCATGAAACACCCAATCCCTAAACTCAGAGGAAACTGAAGCCCACAAGAATGCCCAAAAGTGAACTCTGTCCCACAAATGGTCTGTATTGTCCTCCTTGCATCTTCAAAAATCCTTCTAATCCTCTCCATCCATACCACCCACAATATTGTCAATGCAGCACAGCTTCCTATCACCATACCTCTTTCCTCCCTCAAAAACAGCTCATGAATGGGGTGGCGCCCCACCATTCGTGTGCTTCTCTATTCATTAAAAACTATTATGCTTTGAGGATGGAAAAAAGCTACAAGTTATATGGGACTTAGGTCCAATGACAATCAGTGGGGTGGTTTGGATGGAAAGGAATACAAGGATGTTTTAGGGTATTGTCGGATGTGAACCGAGAAGCTGCAGTTTCTTCTTTGGGTTTTCTATTTTTTTGGGCTGGTTATGTTGCTATTTGTGGTTGTCTATTAGTATGTTTTTGTCTTATTTTGACCTCTGGTTCATTGTACTTCTATTTAAACCTTTCCATTACACATTTCTTCTGTTTCGTTTATTAAAGAAACCAAAATGATTTCGACAGATATCTAAATTGTCTTCAAGGACTTAGAAAGTTTATAGTAGATGTGCCTTGTCTCCTTATGATAATAATTAAAGAGTTTACAACAGACTTAGTTTGATCACATTGTACTTCCAGCATGAAATAGAAATTCCAGTCTAATAATAAAGGGCAAAAATTTGGCACGTTCCTTTGTTAAAGAATGGTATGTATGAGCATGCAATTTTAGTCATTGACTACAAATTACCTAACGCACAGTGCAACAGACTGTAAGCATTGCTGATTCATCAAAACATCATCATTCAACTACAGCAGGACAGAAGGCATTTTAAAAGTGAACAAATGAAAAGAGTAAGAATAGCAGTAATACTATTACTACTAATGGAAATTGTTATAGTAAATATTTTTTTGATGAGTTGCACCTGCATAACCAATGCTACCTCTAAGGAACATCTGCACCTCGCCCCTCATTGGAAACAGAACTTAATGCCCATCATTAATAACTTAATAAGCATATTGCAATCCCAGAGTAATAGGAAACACTACTCTCAGTATGTTGTAAACAGCCCCAGAAAACACCCCAAGCTTAGTATTTCCTTCCTCAATACCCTCTATAGCTTTTCACACTCTAAAGTCCACTTATTTCCCCAACATTTTCCCAACAGGAAATCCATATATCCTTACCTCCAGGCTTCAGCCCAGATAATTCCTGCAGCTTACTTTGTTGAACTTAACCCGTAATCTCTTTTGAAAGATACTCAATAGTGCACTTTACCTCCATAACCTTTAAACAGGCCTATTAATCCAGAAATCTTCAGTTATAAACTCACTCAACCACCTATACTGACTATAGATAGCTCAATTCAAATTCCTATCACAAGCCTAACTGTAATGCCAATCCAATTGCAAAAATTACGGTGAAACCCAAGAAATTTCATTGTAAATACCTTAACACAAGGGGAAAAACTGTGATACGAAAGAGGTTGAAACTTTGGGTTTGCATACCTTCAAATTGATGACAGCAACTCTGTTGGCTGGTGCAGAGAGCTGCTGACTGATATAGGCCATCGATCTTAACATAGGCTCAAGTGTAACTCTTGTTAGCCTAAATTGTACCTCTGTCTCGCCTGCAGGGTTCTTGCCATAATCTTGGAGCTACAATAGATGTAAAAGAATATTAGAACAGCAAGACAGCCATATCAACAGCAACCTGACCTTCTCCTTCTAAAAAAATAAAATTATATATTTATTTTAATTTTAAATTTTGTTATCGGCCTGGGTGGAGACTACGTGATAGGGGATAGCCTTTACAGTAAAGAGCTAGTACCAGGCTATAGACGTCAGTGGTCCAAATTCAGCTATTATGCTTGAGTAAATTATTTGTAAATGTAAAACGACAAGAATAATCATTATTTTGTTCTTAAATGGTTCAAATGGAAACTGCATGAATACTTAAATGGTTTCCAAAAGATGCTAAATCACCTCTGAACTAAAGTCACATTAGGTTAAAGAGAAGTACTCGCCTAAGTAACTTAAGTTGAGGGACAAGTGAGGACAATGGATTCAATGATTGGATACGCAACTGTTGATAATCAATAACACAAGGGGAAAAATTCACGTATCACTCAACTTAAATCACTCAGGTTGAGGAACAAGCCAGGACAATGCAATGATTGGATTTGACACAATTCTTGAGATCAATAATTCATTGAAGTGAATCTAGCTTGTAAATGCATTGTGCCTCACTTATCCCTTAACTTAAATCCCCCATCACTTCTAATATTTAAAGTAGCATGAGAACTCTTAAGTGAAATTAAAGATAACTCAAACATACAAGATAGTAAAGTTGGAAAATTCTACACATATACAGAAGAGACATGCATACCTTCAAGTTGATAACGGCCACTTTCCCAGCTGATGTTGAATTCTTATTTTCTATGATCCATGCCATGGACTTGAAACAAGTAAGGACAACCTACATCAATAATAGAAACTATAATAAGTCAACCCTATATCTTTAGAGAAGGTATTCCAAATAAAAATCTGGAGATCTCAGGTATAATGGAAAGTTGGAAACACATAGCCACAAAAGAGGTATAAACAGGAACAAACGAAACAACTATAAAACCTCCTTTGGATTCATACCGTGTTATCAGGATGGGCACCATCAGGGTGAATAGAGACGGGGGCCATGCTGGGTTGATTTAAATCAGCAACAGGAACTCCTCCATCATTAAGATTAAAGCGATGTGGCAATGCTTCTTGCCAAGGCCACAACGAGGGGGCCATTTCGCCAAGAGGCAGTGGGGATTTCTTCATATTGTCTTCTTGTATATTTCCACTGGCCTGAGAACTAGGAGGTGTGACTTTAGCAACGTTTTCTTCACAACAGAAATCTTTTCCCACCCTCTCGTAGAGCACTCATTGCTGCATTGTAAGTCTCCACAGCAATTGCCCCTTCCTCTGCATATTTAATGGCCTCCCGACATAAATTGTTAAAGCGCATGTTTAGTGTTTCAATACCTTGGTTCTCTGAACTCTGTTCATCTAGTCCAACCCCAGATTTGGCATTTCTTGTCCATCGCTTCAATATGTAATGTGGTGGAAGGGTGAGAACATTTGTCACCGTGAAGACAGTCAAAATATGTCTACAGAGGATACCCGAATATTCAAACATCTGACAGCTGCAGCTTGCTTTCATCTCGGAGACATTTAATGTGACCATATACGCCTTGTCATCATGTTCATATTTTGCAACCCTGTATTTACTAACCAGTCCATCACCCCCAATTTTATTTGCAGTATAAACAAAAGTTTCTACCAATTCCTCTTGAAACTTTGCGAAAACTTTTTTGGTATACAGGTTAGCTGCCTGTTGTTCCATTGGTGATGGTGTCTTTAGTACTGGTGTTGTGCACATTGTCTCATAATCTGCTTCTATTTCTTTTTCTAATGAAAGTTCTAGAGCCCTTTCGTACTGCTTAAAAAACAGAGGTATACTTGTCTGTTGATTCACATAGCCATCAAAGAAAGAACTAACACCTTGGTTTGAGAAAATTGCAGCAAAGAAAGTACCACGAAAATAGACAGGGGCCCATTGCTTTCGAGCATTATACACAGCCTGCAGCCAGTCATTCCTTAGAAGATCGTATCTCTCAAGAAGGGACGCCCATGATGATTCAAAATCCTCAATTGTCTCTGAAAAGTTGATGCAGCTATATAGCTCTCCGTATAAGGAAGGATGAGCAAGATATGTATGAGCCAGTCGTTCTTGTCCTTCTCTTAAAATATGCCACTTGCATATGCAGTGCCGCGTTTGTGGAAATACCTGAGCAACTGCTACTTGTATGGCTCTATCTTGGTCTGTAGTTATAGACACAGGAGGCTTATCATTCATGGCAGAAAGCCATGTCCTAAACAGCCAAGTAAAGGAAGACTCGGACTCATCTAGAAGTAATGCACAACCAAACAATACCATCTGGCCATGATGATTTACACCAGTGAAAGGAGCAAATGGGACTTGGTACTGATTTGGTCGATACATTGTATCAAAAATTACAGCATCACCAAAGTTATTATAAGCTGTCCTAGATCTTGCATCAGTCCAAAAGACATTAGTCATTCGGTTCTCATCATCAAGTTGGATAGCATAATAGAAGCCAGGGTTTTCAGCCTGCATCTTCTTGAAATAGTTAAGAAGATTTTGAGCATCTCGTCCAAGTGTTCTCTTTCGGCTAGACGGCCTTATATAGTTAACAGGCCCAAGATTCCTTGCAGGGTGATTTGGTTCTACAGGGGAGACACTCCTACCTCCACAATTGGGTTCATAAGAGACATGATTACCCTCTGTGGCAAAGTAAACATCAGTAGTGGCATCCAAAGTCTCAGCTGTATTCTTTGTAGCACCAGCAAAGTGCCTACGGGGTCGAAGGTAATGGACCTTACTAGGACTTACCATTGAATGGTTGTGGTCCTCAACAAACTTCGTCGCAACCCAACTGTTTGCACCCTTTCTCTCTATACGTAACATGGCATTGCAGCTTTCTACATTCTTTCTTTTGAATACCTCTCTCGAACATGCAAAGTCCCATGTCACAATTGGTCCATCAGGCTTAGTACGACTGAACTGACCAACGTGTGTGCTAAAACCTACATGCCTGGAATATGCATCATAAAGAGTCTTGGCAGCCTCCTCTGATTCGAATTCCATTCCCACATGCGGCTTAGTATTCCCATCATCCTGAATACTTATTTCCCTCCCTGTAAAATTTTGATTTACATTCTGCTTTTCACCTGGTTCAGTGTTTTCTTCCATGTGATGTTCCATGTTTTCCCCCTCAACATCTACCACCACTTCAGTGTCCATGACAGTTTTCTGAAAGATATGAACAACTATATCATTCCTTTTGGGCTGACTATCAAGAGTTCCTCATGGCTATCCCCACCGAAGCGTCAATAAAACAAGCTGATTAAGTATACAAAAATATCTATGAACTAGAGCTAACTATTATATAAAAAGTTCAAACAAATAAAAAGAAAAAAGATTACCGAGATCCAAAAGCCAAGGAGTAAGTGGTTGTTCACCAATACCCTGCTCAGGAACACTCAATGGAAGGAGAAGAGCAAAACCTAGCTGCAAATAACCAAACTTTAAGAAATATCCTGATAAATACTTCATGTTGCGCAATCCAATTTTACGTTTCCACGTGTTTAACATGAATTCTTGCCAATGTACCATTTCTAACATGACATGATCATAACACAATTTGAGAAGGACTTGAGGTGCTGCATTGCATACCTTTGTATGAACTTAGAAGTGCCAAAATCTTTGTTTAATATTTTGTTTAAAAATTAAAAATGTTCAGGTCTGTTAGAGTAATTCCTGATTTCTTTGGTTTACAGAAAAGAAAATTCAATAACAAAGGAAGAAAAAGAGAAAGCCATTCAGCATAATTCATTACTTTTTGTTTTAGTTTAAACTAATTCGTAACATTTGGCAACCACACAACAGAGTACCACTTTTCTATTTCTTCTTTACCCAAAACCATGACAACTGCACAATTCCCATCAGCACTAAAACCACTCACCATACAAGCATCAAACAATATCCCAACCCATGTTTTCCATTTCCAAAATTAAAGTAACATTCACTTCTGTAATCAGTTCAAGAACCCAGAATGTTGCTAAAACCAAACAAAAGGCTTTCAACAAAATGGGATCAAATGGAGCAAAGAAATATGCATAAAAAGCAAAGCCTCACCTGGTTTCTTCAAGCTTCAATTTCCGATTGGGAATCCAAGTGCCATTGTGGTTTCAGTGTTCAGAGCATGTGTTTTAGGGTTTGTCAATTTGGAGGTAAGTGAGAGTTTACGAGCATAGAACTCCAATTTTTGTTCTGAAGGAGTAGCCGAGTGACTGAGTCTGAGTGCATATACCCCAAACCCAAACCCAGACCCAGAAAAGAGGCTGTCGTCTTCGTCTCTACCTTAATTTTCTTTTTTACTGTTTTTCGGTTGACATTTTCACTTCCAAATTTTCCTTTTTTACTGTTTCGTAATTGTTACGTGTACGTATGGTGCACGTGCAACTGCGTTGCCAACTTGGGGAGTCCAGATCTTCTGTTCTTATTTTCCCTATGCCCTCTTTGTATCCTTTCTCAAGCATATATATCGATGATAATTTCGTATTTTTTCATGTGACGATATCGTAGTTTTTTTTATTTTTCCGCGAATTTATCGAGGTGATATTTTGCAACATTTAAAGGTTGAACTTGGTTAATTTATTGCCGAAACTATCGAAATTTCGCCAATATCTCGTTAGAATTTTGTCAAATTTTCACGCATATACACTAACAACTTGACGGCAATCTAACTCACGATCAGGGCCGGCCCCGGGTGATTTAAGGCCCAGGGCCAAATTTTAAGAATGTGCCCTTTATCAACAAATAAATAAATATAATTACAATTTTTTTATCAAATAATAAATTTTATTAAAATTATAAGAGTTTACAACCGATAATATAGAACACTTTGAGTCTCATTAAAACCTTGTTTGAGGAAAACCCAATGGGAACAAAACCTCAAACAAAGGAAAAAGAGTACCCAATTGAAAACATTACAATCAACAACAAATTAACTTGCATGTCCCTATGCTTCACCTTCATATGCACCTACAAAATAAAAATAGCAATGAAATCTTAATCATAAAAGATCATTTAAAATGTCTTCTTGTTGCAGTTTCAGAAGCAAAATCATCAATTATACTGTTATATTTAATGTTTTCCAACATGTCTCTTTCAACGCATAATATAGCTAGTCCATTTAGCCTATCTTGAGCCATAGTGGTCCGCAAATAAGATTTTAATAATTTTAATTTAGAAAAACTTCTTTCAGCAGATGACACAGTCACAGGTATAGTCAGTAATATCCTATAAGCAACCATTGCATTTGGAAACATATCCACACTCTTTACAAATTCTAGAATTTTAATGGATGTCCATGGTTTATCTGTTTCAATTGCTTCACTTGGTAACATCCCTTGCAACACCTGTAATTATGACTCTAAATCTCTTGCATCAATATCAGTATCATTGTCATGTTTTAAAGCATTTTCAAGATTCACACAAGAGCTTCTCAATTCATTTTCATCCAAAGAAGTCAATTTTGCAGCATCAAATAAGAACCCAAAAATAGATTCAAAGATATGCAATTGTTCAAACCTACTTTTCAATTCACCAAGAGCAATATCCACTATGACCAAAAAGTAATCAATTCTAAAGGATTCTTCAGATGATTGTTGTTCCCTCTCATTATTGGAAATCTCATCAAAATGTCTCTTTCTACAGGTTTGACGTTTTTTAAGAAATACAGGCTCAATTTCCATATCTAATGCAATTACTTTAGCATTATTCATGGCAGAAGTAAACCCATTTATCCTATAGTTTTCAAAAAATAAAACAAGTCCTTCTAATTGTCTTACAGCAACATCAAGACGCATGTCTTTAGATTGTAATTTTTTACTAACTAAGTTAATCTTGTGCAAAATGTCATACCAAATAACCAAGCTTAATATAAACTCGAAACTTGAAAGCTCTCCTGATGCTAAACTTGAAAGCCTCCCTACTCAATTTAGCATCTTCACTAATTTCAGCTAATTTAAATAAAGCTTCTCTAACTTTAGAAGCTTGAGATTTTATTGCTTTAACACTTTCTATGTGACTTTCCTAGCGTGTAGTTGACAGTGATTTCAAAGTTAAACCATCAATATAATCAAGTAACACATTCCACCTTTTTGTTGAATTAGAGAATACCGTATATATGCATTGACATGCTCCAAAAAAGATTTTTCTTTGACACATGACTTGGCCATATCACAAAGTATTAAGGTAAGACAATGAGAACCACATGGAATGTAAAACGCTCTAGGATTTATATCAAGTAATCTTTTTTGTACACCCATATTTTTCCCTTTCATATTTGATCCATTATCATAGCCCTGCCCCCTTACATTATCAATATTTAGTTCAAGCTTTTTTTTATTACATCTTGCAGTTCATTAAAAATTCCTAATCCAGTTGTATCTTTGACAATTAGAAACTCTAAAAAGTACTCTTCTATATTTATCAGAGTACATGAAACATCTACACACCTTAATATATATTAAATTCATTTGTTCTTTGTGACTTGCATCAGGAGTACAATCAAGAATCATTGAAAAATACTTTGCCTCTTTGACTTTTTTAATGATTGTTTGTTTAACATTTGATGCTAAAATATCTATCAACTCATTTTGAATTTTATGGCTAAGATAATGATAATGAATTTTCTTATCTTGAATGAGACGAAAATGATGTTGCATTACTAGATCAAACTCTGAGATCATTTCAAGTAGGCCTAAAAAGTTACCATTGCCATCTTCAAAAACTTTTTCATTTGTTCCATGGAATGCCAAATTATGTGTAGCAAGACATTTCACAACAGCAATGATTCTGACCATAACATTTTTCCAGTGCAATGTGTCTTTCTTGATTAGCTCTTGTAGTTCTTTATCAATTGTTTGACTTGTTTTCAATCTTATTTGCAATTCAACACAAGACCTCAAGTTAGTAATGTGTTCAATACTTTTTTCATGTTGTTTAAGCTTATCACCAAGATGTTTCCAGTCTCTAGATCCTTCACTTGCTAACTGACTTCTAGCATGCATTGTTTTAAACAGCTTACAACAGAAACAAAACACTTTATCTAACTCCTTTGAGTACACTAACCATTTTCTATCATGAGTCTCCCCATTTGGTAGTGTTCGAAGATAAAAATGTGAGGAAAAATGTATGCATTGTTCAACATACCATTTAATGCTAACAGCAGCTTATCCACCTAGGCGGATGATTTTTTTGTCATTTCCTTATTTTTGTTAAATTTATCCACACCAATTATATGCTTTTGTCTTACAAAATATTTCTCACAATTTCCCTTATATCTCTTACTACATTAAAAATACCTCTAGTTGAAGGTGATTTATTATGTTTATGTTCGTAAATACTTAAAACTCTTATTATTTCTCAGCGAGCCTCATATGCAATCTTAGTCACATAAATCCACCATACAATTACATTTTATCAATTTCTTTGGTTAAATTGTTAGATAATTGATTAAACAAGCATGTCTCTAGTTTTCGTTCAAAATTTCCACATTTTTCTAATAATTTTCATGGTTTTTCACCAATTTTTAACGATATCGATCCCTATCGGATATTTTCATTGATATTTCTACATTTTGGACAATTGATATTTCCCAAATTCCTGATATTTAATTCCTTGATTAAACCTAAGAAGAAGAAGCAACAGACAAATGAAGAAGAGGAAGCAGCTACAGCTATACCGTTCATCCTCTTCCCGATTACGTCGTGGGGGATCGTCGCTGTGATGTTCAAGTCAAATTCTGGTCAGTCCGCCATTAATTTTTTTTTCTTACTTCGCTGTGATAGCTGATTTCTAAGTATGATCAGCTTCGTAAGGACTTCTTGGACGAAGCCAACTCTACTGTTCATCCTATTCCCGATGACAACGTCGATGATCGTCGTTGTGATACTTCAAGTCGAATTCTGGTGAGTCCGCCATTAATTTCTTTTATTATTTTTTTATTTTGCTGATTTCTAAGTTTGATCAGCTTCGTAAGGACTACTTGGACAAAGTCGACTCTACTGTTCATCCTCTTCTTGATGATGACGTCGGTGATCGTCGTCATGATGCTCCGAGTCGAATTCTAGTGAGTCCGCCATTAATTTCTTTAATTATTTCTTTATTTTGATGTGTTAGCTGATTTCTAAGTTCGATCAGCTTCGTAAGGACTACTTGGTCGAAGCCGACCCTACTATTCATCCTCTTCCCAATGACGACGTCGATGATCGTCGTCGTGATGCTGCGAGTCAAATTCCGGTCAGTCCGCCATTTATTTTTGTTTTAATTTTTTTATTTTGCTGTGATAGCTGATTGCTAAGTTTGATCTGCTTCGTAAGGACTTCTTGGACGAAGTCGACTCTACTGTTCATCCTCTTCCCGATGACGACGTCGGTGATTGTCGTCGTGATGCTCCGAGTCGAATTCCGGTGAGTCCACCATTAACTTCTTTTATTATTTTTTTATTTTGCTGTGTTAGATGATTTCTAAGTTTGATCAGCTTCGTAAGGACTACTTGGTCGAAGCCGACTCTACTATTCATCCTCTTCTCGATGACGACATCAGTGATCGTCGCCATGATGCTTCGAGTTGAATTCCGGTGAGTCCACCATTTATTTTTTTATTATCTTTTATTTTGCCATGATAGTTGATTTCTAAGTTTGATCCGTTTCGTAAGGACTTCTTGGACGAAGCCGACACTACTGTTATTACTCTTCCCGATGACGACATCGGTGATCGTTGTCGTGATGCTCCAAGTCGAATTCCAATGAGTTCGCCATTAATTTTTTTTTTTAAATTTTGCTGTGATAGCTGATTTTTAAGTTTGACCCGCTTCGTAAGGACTTCTTGGACGAAGCCGACTCTACTGTTCATCCTTTTCCCGATGACAGCGTCAGTGATCGTCGCTGTGGTGCTCCGAGTCGAATTCCGGTGAGTTCGCCATTAATTTCTTTTATTATTTTTTTATTTTGCTGTGATAGTTGATTTCTAAGTTTAATCAGCTTCGTAAGGACTACTTGGACGAAGCCGACTCTACTGTTCATCCTCTTCTTGATGACGTCATCGGTGATCGTCGCCGTGATGCTCTGAGTCGAATTCCGGTGAGTTCGCCATTAATTTTTTTTTAATTTTTTTTATTTTGCTGTGATAGCTGATTTCTAAGTTTGCTCAGCTTCGCAAGGACTTCTTGGATGAAGCCAACTCTACTGTTCAAAGTTTTCCCGACGACGACGTCGGTAATCGTCGTCGTGATGCTCCGAGTCGAATTCCGGTGAGTCCGCCACTAATTTATTTTATTATTTTTTATATTTTACTGTGATAGATGACTCTAAGTTTGATCAGCTTCGTAAGGGCTACTTGGTGGAAGCCGGCTGTACTGTTCATCCTTTTCCCGATGACGCCGTCTGTGATCGTTGCCGTGATGCTCCGAGTCGAATTTTGGTGAGTCTGCCAATTATCTTTTATGATTTTTTTATTTTGCTGCGATAGCTGATTTCTAAGTTTGATCAGCTTTGTAAGGACTACTTGGACGAAGCCGACTCTACTGTTCATCCTTTTCCCGATGACGTCGTCGGTGATCGTTGATGTGATGCTTCGAGTCGAATTTTGGTGAGTCTGCCATTAATTTCTTTTATGATTTTTTTATTTTACTGTCATAGCTGATTTCTAAGTTTGATCAGCTTCGTAAGTACTACTTGGATGAAGTCGACTCTACTGTTCATCATCTTCCGGATGACACCGTTGGTGATCGTCGCCGTGATGCTCCAAGTCGAATTCCATTGAGTTCGCCATTAATTTATTTTATAATTTTTTTTATTGTGCTATGATAACTGATTTCTATGTTTGATCAGCTTCGTAAGGACTACTTGGACGAAGCCGACTCCACTGTTCATCTTCTTCTCGATGACGCCGTCAGTGATCGTCGCCGTGATGCTCCGAGTCGAATTCTGGTGAGTCCGCCATTAATTTTTTAATTATTTTTTTTATTTTACTATGATTGCTGATTTCTAAGTTTGATTAGCTTCGTAAGGACTTCTTGGACGAAGCCGACTATACTGTTCATCCTCTTCCCGATGACGACGTCGGTAATCGTTGTCGTGATGCTCCGAGTCGAATTCCGGTGAGTCCTCCATTAATTTCTTATATTATTTTTTTTATTTTGCTGTGATAGCTGATTTCTAAGTTTGGCCAGCTTCGTAAGGACTACTTAGACGTAGCCGACTTTACTGTTCATCCTCTTCCCAATGACAACGTAGGTGATCGTCGCTGTGATGGTCCGAGTCGAATTCCGGTGAGTCCGCCATTAATTTCTTTCATTATTTTTTTATTTTGCTATGTTAGCTTATTTCTAAGTTTGATCAGCTTCATAAGGACTACTTGGACCAAGCCGACTCTACTGTTCATCCTCTTGCTGATGACGACGTCGGTTATCATCGTCGTGATGCTCCGAGTCGAATTCCGGTGAGTCCACAATTAATTTTTTTTATTGTTTTTTTTATTTTGCTGTGATAGCTGATTTCTAAGTTTGATCAGCTTCGTAAGGACTACTTGGACGAAGCCGACTCTACAGTTGATCCTCTTCACGATGGCGACGTCAGTGATCGTCATCGTGATGCTCCGAGTCGAATGTTGCGTCGATTCAGCTGCACCAAAATGGATTCAGCTGCATCCTCAACTTGTGATACTCGCAAGTGCACTAGCCGTTCGGTAGTATAGCACATGTAATTGCGAGGTCGATTCCACAAGGATTGGTGATTGAATAATCCAATTCAATTTTCCTACACAAAACAGAAAAACAAGAAAGAAAATAAATAAAACAAGAAATAAAGAAAAGAAAATAACTCAAGCAGATAAGTTCCCAAGTTCAATTAGATTAACGGATTGATTCTAGCTAAAGTATGATTAAGCCATGGTGTATGGTCCTAACCTTGTATTCCTAATTCCCTAATTTGATCATCTGTTGTCTAACCTAAACTAAGCATTAGGAATCCATTAAGCATAGAAGAACATTTTAAACAACCAAGTATGTATCTAATCCCTGTTGTCGAATGTCCATACATACTCTTCCTATTCATAGTTCAATTCGAATTAAAGCATGGTGTCTACTCTTAATTCAAACCAAGATAGCTAACATGCAAGCCTAAATGGTGATCAATCATTCAAACTAGCATATTAACTTATAAGCATAATGAATAAGAACAAAAACCATAATTGAAACTAATCAAACTTGAAACTTAAGAAAAGAATTTACATTACAAAGAAAAATAAATTACAACTAAAGCGAAAGGAAAGCTAGAATTGAGAACTAGAAAGCAAAACTAAGAGAATTTGAGGGAGAGAAGGGAGGGGAGCTCTAGAGAAGTATTTGAGAGCTCCCCCCCTTGGGGGTGATTTATGAAGCTTGAAGAATTCTCTATTTATAGGGCTAAGAGGGAGGAACATCATGATGAATTCCAACACCACCATTCCTCTTTTAATATAACCCATAACTTCCACTTTATCTTGTCTATGTTAGTGTGGTTGGAATCAATTCCATCTTATACTTCTTTTGCTGCAACTCAAGCTTGCTTCACATGGGACTTCAAAGGTGTTCAATTGTGGCTGCCTTTTGCTGCCAACCCATGTGGGTTTTCTTCACCTTTGCTGGAAAAAATGATTCTTCTGCACCAGGCTTGGTGTAGGAAGGCTTGAGGTTTCAATATGTATCCAATGGGGCTCAAATTTGGATATTTCATAATAGACACCCATTGGAACAACATTTATGAAGAATGCATTCCCATCTGAGTAGTACAAGTGTACGTTTTGAGCCTTGCAAGGTGACTGCCGAAAATAGACTGGAATGTATGGTGTGCATTTTGATGGGCCCACGGATTGGGCTTGGCTTCATCAATTGATACGTTTTAGTAGTCCATCTTGCAGTTCAAAATCTCTTCTTTCTAACCCCATATTAATTGGGCCAATACAAGTTGGGAGGAGGAAGTTAAGGCCGAAAGAAATTGCTAACTCAGTCTGCTCGTTTTTGCACCATTTTGCATCTTTTCCTATCCAAAGCCACCATTTCTACCTAAGGCCCAATGAACTGAATGATAAACAGAAAAGGGATTAAAAGCACAAGTTTAAATCAATAACATAAACAAAGCCAAGAAGTTGACCTACGAAAATGAGCTAAAAATGCATTCCCGTAATTGACAAACAGAAAGTTAGTTTTCGCAAACTGTGAATGCAATTGCATGTTGTGTTTGCAAATACCTAGTTACTGTTTGGCAGTTCAAAATATAGGCAATTTAAAAGCACAAGTTTAACTCAACAACATAACCAAATCATAAGCTAGATGGGTACAAAATGATATACAATTATGCACCGATCATCGAATTCCGGTGCACCAGCCATTATTATTTTTTATATTTTTTATATTTAGCTATGATAGCTGATTTCTAAGTTTGATCTGCTTCGTAAGGACTTCTTGGACAAACCCGATTCTACTGTTCATCCTTTTCCTGATGACGACGTTGGTGATCGTCGTTGTGATGCTCCGAGTCAAATTCCGGTGAGTCCGCCATTAATTTTTTTAATTTTTATTTTTATTTTGCTATGATAGCTTTTTTCTAAGTTTGATCAGCTTTGTAAGGACTACTTGGTTAAGGCCGACTCTACTGTTCATCCTCTTCCTGATGTCGGCGTTGGTGATCGTCGCCATGATGCTCCGAGTCGAATTCCGGTGAGTCCGCCATTTATTTTATTTATTATTTTTTTATTTTGCTATAATAACTGATTTCTAAGTTTGATCAGCTTTGTAAGGATTTCTTGGACAAAGCCGACTCTACTGTTCATCCTCTTCTCAATGACAACGTTGGTGATCGTCGCCGTCAGTGGCGGAGGGAGCTAAGGCCCAGGGTGGGCATGTGCCCCCTCTCAAATTTTAGTTTAGGCTATTGTATTATTAATATAATCATACTTTTCTAACCAAATTTTGAAATGCCCATGTATTTCTTTCTTTGTAGTTTTCTAATTTTCCTTTTCTCACTATCATTGCTACCCTTTCACATCTCTTATTGTCGTACTTCGATTTGTAGTGATAAATTACTGTTCAAATTTTCTTAGTGTGTAATTTTTTTCCTAGGATCGATGTTGAGTAGATAGTTAATATAATATGTAAATTAATGGAGTACAAAAATTAGGGATTTTGTATCAAGTAAAAAATTAGTTTAATTGTCACCCTAAAGAAAAATATATTTCAATAATGAGGTGCCCCCTCTGTGAAAATTTTCTGGCTCCACCTCTGGTCGCCGTGATGCTCCGAGTCGAATTCTGGTGAGTCCGCCATTAATTTTTATTTATTGTTTTGCTGTGATAGCTGATCATACTTAGAAACCCTAGTCCAAACCCTGACATAGAAATTAAGGGGCTCCATTCCTAAATTCTCCCTCCCTTGCCTCTGTGCAATATGAAACTTAAATTTGGTTCTAATTTGCATTTATCTTTCTTATAGAATATGAAAAAAATGTTGCAACAAGAGAAAGAGACATTAAAGTCAGTTGGTGAATTGGCGAAGGAGCATTGTAATTTGATTAGAAAGCATTGGAATATCGTAGTTAATGATGAAGATGTTCCACCACCTGTTGCAAGTTTCAAGGATATAGGGTTTCTTGAACCAATTTTGAAGGCTTTGAAAGCCAAGGGCATTGTTCAACCGACCCCCATTCAGGTGCAAGGTCTTCCAGTGATTTTATCCGAGAGGGATATGATTGGTGTTGCATCTACAGGCTTAGGAAAGACATTGGTTTTCATGTTGCCATTGGTTATGCTGGCATGTCAAGCAGAGAGTATGATGCCAAATGAAAGGCCTATTGCATTGATTATTTGTCCATCGAGGGAGCTCGCGAAGCAAATTTATGAAGTAGTGGAAGGATTTCTAACTCCCATGAGAGAGGTTGGATATCCAGTGATAAGGTCTTTGCTCTGTATTGGTGGTGTGGGTGTGAAGTCACAGTTGGAAATTGTGAACAAATGTGTTATTGTAGTTGCTACTCCTGGGAGGTTGACGGAGATACTCAAACTGAAAAGAATGAATCTGGATCATAGCAAATATCTAACTTTGGATGAGGTTGATAGATTGGTGGGCTTTGAGGATAACATCAGAGAAGTTTTCGACCACTTTAAAGGTCAACACCAAACTCTATTATGTTCAACCACCATGCCCACACAAATTCTGAACTTTACTAAAGGTGCTTTGCTAAAACTTGTCACCATAAACACGGGAATTGCTGGAACTGCAAACCTTAGCGTGCGTCAACAAGTTGTGCTTGTGCAGGAAGAGGCCAAGAATGTCTACCTTCTTGAGTGTCTACAAAAGACTGCACCGCCCGTTCTAATCTACTATGTGGATGACATTATGTATTTTCTTCTGATAAATGGAGTGGAAGTAGTGGGAATTCATGCAGAGATGGATCAGAAAGAGAGAGAGTATGCCATTTCTTCATTCAAGGCAGGGAAGAAAGATGTATTGATTGCCACTGATGTTGTCTCAAAGGGTTCATATTTTCCATATGTTGAGCATGTCATCAGTTATGACATGCCATCACATATTGAAGATGTTGAGCCTATTCCTAACAACTAAAATGGGTTATTAAAAATAGCAACTTCAATTCTCGCAAGTGCACGAACCATTTATAGTATAGCTTATGTAAATACGAGGTCGATCCCACGGAGAATGGTAACTTGGTTGCAAGTTAAATTACTTAGAATGCTGGAAAAACAGAAAACAGGGAAACAAACAAACTAACAAATGGAAAGGTCTAGGACAGAATCCTAGCACCACACACGCACTCGAAATGGGGGGTTTTGTTGTTGAAATGAAAACAAGGAATGAAATGGAAGTGCTGGAAAGTAAACAATGGCAGTAATCAACAAGTTGTGAAACAATGATTGAGAAGTGTTAGAGCCTTGGAATCCACCTCCAGTCTTCCTATCCAAGTTATGAATGCATAGAAATTGCCTCAAGCTTCATTAACAATAGATTATCGCATACAAGCCTATGGTATCTAGGTGCAGGATGCATGATTCTCCTAAGGCATGTGATTGTGCATGGTATCTACACAACACGTGATCCCTTATATGCAACCTAAGCATGGTATCTACTTAGAATAAAGCATACAAGAGTCATTAAGTTCCTTGAGAATATGATAATCACACAAGTCCTAGAACATGGTATCTGTCCTAGTCAACCTATGGTTATTAACCCCTTGAATGATTCTTAGGCCATTCATGTGTTGCTTGTGAAAGGAGAGTAGAATTGGTGAATCTAAACCCCTTCCCAACCTGTGCTAGATGCATAAAATCCTAGTTAGCTACTCCAAGAAAACATGCATCAAGCACATAATAAGCTGGAGATTAACAACTTGGCAATGAAAGCAAGGAAATCAATTAACTATGAAATCATCCATAACATTGAATATTCATGACTAGGGCTTCATCCTAAGCCCTAACTAAATGGATTAGTTAAACATAACTATGAATACAAAAAATAAGAAATACATAGATAGAGTAAAGAGAATAGAAGAACTAGCTGGTGGCAGCAAGGTAGTTTCCAGGACAACTCCCAGCTTTCCATCCTTTGCAGCTAGCTCTCTTCTCTCTTTGTGGTGAATCTGAATGTGTGTATGGGAGTAATGGATGAAGTGAATGTGTGTCTGAATCTGAATGTCAATCTCAATGTCTTGAATGTGGAATGGAAGTGGTATTTATAGGGAGAGGGTAGAGATAAATCTGAATTCAATATGGCTAATGCATACAACACTTGTATTTAGATAATCAGAATTGGTTGCTGCACTTCACCAATAAATCCCACCAGCAGCCCTAGCTCATCATTATGTCAGCATGACCAAGCATCCATCAGCTCATCCTCATGTCAGCATGATGTGTATTTTCATGGGCTCACGAATTGGGTTTTGCTGAATGAAAAGATGACTTGAAGATGTCCATTTTGAAGTTCAGAATGTCACTGATCCAACCACACAAACATTGGCCCAATCCAAGCTCGGATGAAGAAGATAAGTCCGAAATGAACTTCTAACTCAGTTTCCAGTTTTTGCACATTTTTGCACCATTTTGCTTCAAATGCCTCAAGTGTATTCCTCTCATGCCAATTAGCCCTTAATGTGCATGGATTGTAGCAAATGTGATCTCTTGCTCCCATAACCTACAGAACACACAAACATAGATAAGTGACTCGAAATAAAGAGAAACTAAACAAAATTACTAAGTAACGAAGGCATGCAAATGTGTGAAATTATGAACTTATCAGAAGACTATGTCTAGAGGATATGACGAACAGAAAGATGGGGGAAGAAGGGAATAGTAACTGTGTTTAAAAACAAGAATCATAGTGAGACAACACATGCGAGCTCGGGTAAGGGCTCTTCTTTTCATTCAATTTCACGTTCTGTTTTTCTCTTGATTTAGCAACCATCGAGGGGTAGGCTGGTTTAATGTCTGAATTATGTTGCTCAATAGGAGATTGACAACCCACTGCATGGAAAGGACAACTAAGGATGATCAGATACTTGTGCATCTATGCCACCTTTTTTTGGTCATAAGAGGCTAGCAAAGTATATTACCTAATGGGTTGATGCCTGCTGAGTTTCCCAGATATTATCTGTTAACGGGTGTATTTGTATATAACGGGTTATGACATAATCACGCACATAACACAAGTGTTTGAGTGGTTCACCCATAATGGGGCCACATCCACTATAGTTTATAGCTTTGTATTTGTATTTGAATATGGAGATTACATTGTACATGAGAGAGATATAGGGAGAGAGGCTTGAGAGCTCTAGTAGAAGAGAAATAGAGAGCTTGGGAGATCTTTGGGCAGCTCTTGGAGAAGTGGCAACTGCTCTCTCCTTTGCTTGGAGGTGGTGAGCTCCCTTTTATAGTCCAAGTAGTGGTAGAGAATGCATGGCTCTCCTTGATTTGGGGAGTCTACATGGTCTCCCCTTGATTTGGGGGCCTTAGGCGTTGAGAAGGCATGTGATGGGGCATGGCTAGCTACTCCTTGTTTGGTGGGATGTGAGGCATAACAAGCCAGGGTTATCCCTTAATTGGTGGGATTTGCTTAAGGGGGGAGATGAGGTCAACACATATGGTGTCAACAGAAGCCCCCAAGTCCACAATTGAGAATAGCTTCTTAGCTGGGGACTTTCAAGTAAGATTGGTGTCTGACCGAGCCGAGCACATATCTGTTGGAGGTGGTGAGGTCGAGCCGAGCACATATTTGTTGTGGTGATGAGGCCGAGCCGAGCACATATTTGTTGTGGTGATGAGGCCAAGCCGAGCACATATTTGTTGAGATGATGAGGCTGAGCCGAACACATATCTGTTGAGGTGATGAGGCCGAGCCAAGCACATATTTGTTGTGGTGATGAGGCCAAGCCGAGCACATAAATGGAGATAATTTTCCTTCTCTTTAAGCATAGCAAGACATATTGAAGATAGTGTGGCCGAGCCGAGCTCATATATAAAGATAGTAAGGCCGAGCTGAGCACATATATGAAGATATAATTTTCCTTATCTTGCTTTGACCATGGTGGAACAAAGTGGAAAGGGTGCCGAGCCGAGCACACGTATGGAGATAATAAGGCCAAGCCGAACACATATGTGAAGATATAATAAGGTCGAGCCGAGAACATGTATGGAGATAATAAGGCCGAGCTGAGCACATGTATGGAGATAATAAGGCCGAGCCGAACACATATGTGAAGATATAATAAGGTCGAGTCGAACACATATATGAAGATATAATAAGGTCGGGTCGAGCACATATATGGAGATAATAATTTTCCCTTTCTTTAAGCATGGCGAGATATATTGGAGGCCGAGCCGAGCTCATATATAAAGATAGTAAGGCCGAGCTGAGCACATATATTGGAGATTTTCCTTCTCTTTAAGCATGGCGAGGCATCTTGGAGATAGTGTGTCCGAGCCGAGCTCATATATAAAGATAGTAAGGCCGAGCTGAGCACACATATAGAGATAGTAAGGCTGAGCCGATCACATATCACATGATTTTGTGATGATGGTGCTGTATGATGATGTATGCCATGTCATAATGGCGATGTATGTCGTGTCATGGTTGCTATGTATGCCATGAAATGACGGCGATGTATGCCATGTCATAATGGAGATGTATGTCGTGTCATGGTTGCCATAATGGAGATATATGTCGTGTCATGGTTGCCATGTATGCCATGAAATGACGGTGATGTATGCCATATAATGATGGCGATGTAATGGATTTGTATGTCATGTTATGGTGGCAATGTAATGTAGATGTATATATGTTATGACATGATGGTACGATGATAATGCACACTAGTTGGTAATTTAGATAAAAATAGGTATGTGTAATCCCTTACTTGCGTTGAGATTGTCATCACTCGAGCTGAGCCGAGCACGTATATGGAGAATTTTCCTTCTCTTTAAGCATGACGGGACATATTGGAGATGGTGTGGCCACTGGCGGACCTGTGCAGGCGCAAGGAGGTGCACCTGCACCTCTGGTTGCCAGAAAAGTCCATTAGAGCAGCTGGAGTTGCACATCTGCTTCACAAATGAGATGCACGCAATGTGTTCGACGAAATGCCCAAACCACCTGGGCTGGGCGCTGCATTTTTTTAAACACAGCCTGGCCAAAACAACGTTGTTTTGGACCAGGGGTTTTAAAAAAAAAAACGTAAAAAAATAAGGAAACTGCTGCTACTGGGCCATTCTATTGGGCTTTCTAATTTGTATTATTCCTTACTTAATTGGGTTTCCAATTTTCATAATTCCTTACTTAATTGGGTTTTAAGTGGGAGTTATCTTTATTCAATTGGGTTTTGGGAATTCCTTATTTAATTGGGATTGGAATTCTCTTTATAAAGGACCAATTTAATATTAGTCAATTTCATCAAAGTGTGTGTGCATCACAAGAATCCTATGTTTTTTTCCCTTCTTGAGTATGCCAATCCAAAGTAAGTGAAATGCATTTTTTTTTTCTTGAGCAAATGCCAATTTTTTTTATTTTTATTTTTTAAAATAATAATTTTTTTTCTTATTTAGCTCTCTCTGTATTAGTAAGATCAGTAGCAAACTCGAGGAGGAAGAGGCTACTTGACACGCTATTCGAGGTATAATTAATTTTTATTTGTTTATTTAATTGATAATTTAATATTGATTTGTTTATTTAATTGATAAATTATAGTCAATTAGTCATAGTAATAGATATAAAACCCTTATTTTGTTTTAATTGTACAGTAATGGAACGGTACTTTCAGAAAAAGAGTTTAAATCCTCCTTCAAATAATCCAAGTAGTTCAAATCCTCCTTCAAATAATCCGGCTAGTTCCAACCCTCCTTCAAATAATCCGGCTAGTTCAAATCATCCTTCAAATAATCCGCCTACTTCACATCCTCCCTTGAATAATTCGGGTAGTCTAAAACAATTGGAGGTCATTGATATGATGCGATGTTTTTTCTTGTATTAGTAATGCAAATATAATGCGACGTTTCATGATATGAAACCTTGTCGGCAACAATTGTAGGTGTAATGTTATTTTTTTAATTAATTATGAATAACATTAGTATCGCTTAAATGATAAGGATGTTTAGTTGTCTTTTTTTTTTTTTGGAGCTCTTAGCTTTTAAAAATTGCACCTCTCCTGAAAAATTCCTGGGTCCGCCGCTGGGTGTGGCCGATATACATAGTGTGCCCCGAGCCCCCAAGTTCTTAGTTAAGAACTTGTTATCAACTGGGAACCTTAAAGTAAAACCATTGTTTGGCCGAGCTGATCAACCTGTGCCTTGGTGGGGAGAGCTTTTGTTCCTTGGAGAATCAACCATGCAAGGTGGTTAGTCATGCAACATGGTAGTCGGCCATGCTAGGTGGCAAAGTGGTGAATGACCATACAAAGTGCTCAAGCCATCCATGCGAGTAATACGACATGGAGATTGAGCATGCAAGATGGTCAAGGTGGTCAAGGTGGTCGGGTCGGTTGTTCGACGTGATAGATGACCACGCAAGGTGGTCGGGTGGGTCGTTCGACGTTGTAGATGACTATGCAAGATGGTCAGGTAGGTCATTCGACGTGGTACATGACCATGAAAGTTGGTCGGGTTGGTCATTCGACGTGGTACATGACCATGCAAGGTGGTTTCTGATGGTTGACCAACCAAGTTTGGTTCTCATCCTCTCTACCAATATGGCTGCTGACTTGGATTGAGAAATAAGGGAGGACTATAACTCGTGAGAGAGGAAAATAAGAAATGAGCACTGTGGGTGCTCTGAGCAGGTTTTGCTTCAGATTTTAGCATAGAGCTGTTGGTAGAAATGAGCCTCACAATGGAGAGAGAGTTTCATTGTGAAGGAGAGGAATGATAACGACATAGATTTGTGTCGGTTCCCACAGACGGCGCCAAATGTTAACGGGTGAATTTGTACATAACAGGTTAAGACATAATCACACACATAACACAAGTGTTTGAGTGGTTCACCCATAATAGGGCTACATCCACTATAGTTTATAGCTTTGTATTTGTATTTGAATATGGAGATTACATTGTACATAAGAGAGATACGGGGAGAGAGGCTTGAGAGCTCTAGTAGTAGAGAAATAGAGAGCTTGGGAGATCTTTGGGCAACTCTTGGAGAAGTGGCAGCTGCTCTCTCCTTTGCTTGGAGGTGGTGAGCTCCCTTTTGTAGTCCAAGTAGTGGTAGAGAATGCATGGCTCTCCTTGATTTGGGGAGTCTACATGGTCTCCCCTTGATTTGGGGGCCTTAGGCGTTGAGAAAGCATGGAATGGGGTATGGCTAGCTACTCCTTGTTTGGTGGGATGTGAAGTATAACAAGTAAGGGTTATCCCTTAATTGGTGGGATTTGCTTAGGGGGGGAGGTAAGGTCAACACATATGGTGTCAACATTATCATTACTTGTATTCTAAACATAACATTCTCATAAAAGGGTTCGTCACCGGAATTAACAATACCTAGTATTCTGACTTTCACATGTTCATTCTAGACTCCTTTTGAAATCAAGATCTACATGGTTTACCTACAAGGCTTAGTTACTCCTCACCAGTACATGAATGAGATCATAATTCCCAGGTAAACATAATGGGAAAAATGAAAAAGTTGCCACATCTTAAATTCCTCCTTTACTACTCTACCTCTTCATTGTCAATGATCAATATAGCAAAACTGATTTAAGCCCATTAATTCAAAGCAATTTAACTATTTTTAAAGACTCTTTTTCTAAAGAAACTCGGGATTTTTCGTACCAGCATCATTTTTCAAAACAAAACTGATTTGCCATATCTCTTTTCAACCCTTTTTGTTTTGAGAGAAAGGAGGAAAAACCAAGGCACCGATGCACCTGAGTACCTGTGAGCAACTATTCATTTACAACCGTAGGATTATGCTTGGCCAGATCTAACGGCTTAAAATATGTGATACATTAAAAAAAAACCCCCCATTTTCAACTTCTTGACCCGTTTTGAGTGGACAATTTGTTTGTTTTCTTTTGCTCTACACGTTCACTTCGGGGAAGCGTTTAAAAAGATTTTAAAAATTCGGGTGTATTCAATTTGGATTTATACAACTTTAAAAGAGGTTTTACAAGTATGAGTGTATTCAATTCCGACTTGTATGAACTTTTAAAAAGTCCATTCAAATATGGGTGTATTCAATTAGGATTATAAAAAAGTTGAATCAAATATAGGTGTATTCAAAAGGTCATATATTTGGAAGGATTTCATTAAGTGATAAATTTTAGTAGGTTTTAAGGTGAGAGGTATAAATAAGAAAGACCATAATAAATCCGACCTCCCCCCCAAGTATTTCATCAGACATTTTTCTCTTGCCCTAGCTTTTCTCTCTGCAACAGAAGAAGAACAGCCTCCTTCCTCCATCTGTGAAGGTATGCTCCCTATTTTTTCTTTGATCAATACCTCGTTGGGTTTTCTTTTTCCATGATTTTTTTTCCTTGATTTTTCTTCATTGTGTTTTTCTTGTTATTAGGATATAGTTTGGGGTTACATGTTTTACTTGTTATTATGGTTTAGCTTGGGGCATGCTTGTTACAAGGATTTATACTTGATTTTCTTCTGAAATATCTATATACGACTTTATAAGAATTGTTCATTGAATCACTGGATAGGATAGGAAATTGAAATAAAAATTGACAACCTTTCTATAATCGAACAAAAAAACTGAGACAAATAGAGATAAACAGTGAAAAAACGAAAAGCCAAAAATTACAACTTTTAAATGTTGTTTTGGAACCCTAAACGACCCCAAAAGCCCAACCACCATATATCACAACAAATTTGTGAGTTTGACTTGTGGCATCATTCCCTTTTCATAAAGGTATCATAGGCCCCAATCGGAGCTCGGACGCCAAATCTGTAATTCCTACTATGTCCTTTTTCCATTCTTCACTCCAATTCTTCTTCAATCCATTTAGCCATTTGTTCTACATCATTCATGTTTGTATTCAACATAAGATGTGTCTATTAGGATTTATGGTTGCTAATGTGCATTTTTTGGGATCAACGTTTGTAGTTTTGTATATTTTTTATGTTGTATTTGTGATTGACATGATAAAATTCATAGCTGCACCACTCAAATGGAGTCTGAAAATACACAACAAGTAAATGGAAAAGGGAAGAGCAAACAAGATTATAATGCTTGGAGTGTGGAAGAGAGTAGAATGTTGTTGCAACTCATGGTTGATGCTGCAACCCGTGGATGGTGTGATGCTAATGGAATGCTAAGCAAGGCAACTGTAGAAACCAAAATACTCCCTAAGCTTAATGAAAAAACTTAGGTGTCACAATAGCACTGGAGATGCTAGCCAAACCTGGATCCGCGGTACCAACTAAAATAAGGGAAAGTACAAGGTTTTACCATACTTTAAGGTAAATGTGTTGTCTGGTGCAACTTGTTTTATTCAATTTGTTTATGTTTAAACTTTTGGGTTTATTTCAAGATTGTATCGGAGCTATTGACGGCACACATATTCCAGCAATGGTAACGGGACGCGACGTAAGCAGCTATCGTAATCGTCACGGTACGATATAACAAAATGTATTAGCAGCTTGTAACTTTGATTTGAAATTCATATATGTCCTTAGTGGGTGGGAGGGCTCAGCTCACGATTCAAGAGTACTACAAGATGCTTTAACAAGGAGGAATGGACTTAAAGTGCCACAAGGTATTTTTAAATTTTAAATTTTTTCTTATAGTTTACATTATTTCATACATTGGATACTAACATATGTGTAATCTATTATCAGGTAAATTTTTCTCTGTGGATTGTGGATTTCCAAATTGACGCCAATTTTTGGCTCCATTTCGAGGTGTTCGATATCATCTCCAAGAGTTTGGTGGTCAAGGTCGTGCACCTGCAAATGAAGTTGAGTTGTTCAATCTTCGTCATTCGTCCTTGAGGAATGTCATTGAGAGGATATTTGGTATATTTAAGTCACGATTTACAATTTTTAAGTCTGCACCTCCATTCCCACATAAGACACAAACAGAGATAGTGTTAGCTTGTGTAGGACTACACAATTTTCTTCGAAAAGAGTGTAGATCTGATGAATTTCCTGTTGAATTGGAGAACGAATCTTTTTCATCTTCATCGTTACCGGTTAATGAAGGGGATCCTGAACTAGTTTTCCAAACACAAGAACAGCAACGACAGAATGCTAATGAATGAGTTGGTATAGCTTTGGATATGTGGAGAGATGTTGGGCACAATGACAACAATGAGAATCATGGATAATGAATGAACGTTAAATATTTTCCTTAAACTTTTCTTTCAAATTTGCAATACATTTGTTACTATATTTCTTATGAATTTAGCTTTTCGTTAAATATAATTTTATTTCATGTTGTTGAAGGAAAAGATGTTATGAATTTGGCTTTTTATTTCATGTTGTCAAGTATCAGAACATCTCTTGAAATTGGATCACCATTAGATACATTGACAGCATACTTTCCATCTATTTTTTTTTAACAAAAATCAATTCATGCACGCTACTATCAATGCTACTATACAAAATAAGCATTGACAGCAACAACGCTACTATCAGAACATCTATTGAGGTTCGATTGTTTTGTTGTTTGTAAATTATAGTATGATAATTTCGTGATTTTTTTTGGAGGACGAAGTTGAATTTTTGTATGCATATCTCATTTTCTCACCTTCTTCTTTGCTGAATACTATTCATGTGGCTGTCAATATTATCGAGATTACCAGTTGGCTATTCATGACTAATTAGCTGGCTCTTAGCATTTGTTTTTTTAAAAAATATGTTAAAGAAATTATAGAAGTCTAGAATAAAAGCAATACAAATCTTAACAAAGTTTATTAAAGAATTATATAGAAATCTTCTGAAAGTCTATAAGTTCTATACGAATTCTAAAAGTTCCATCTTATTAAACAAAAACTTTTTAAACTCTTTATAAATTGAATACAGCCCTTCATCTCTGCATATTCCTTTGAAATGCTTTTTATTTTTATCCTTTAAAATGCTCTTAGAAAGTCACGTGCGGCGCTTCCAATCCAAAAACCCGCACGCATCTTGGCGCGCAAGAGGCCTCGAAACCCCAAAACCCCAAAATGGCGCCTTCAGCCCTATCTCTATGAAACCCTCAGTTCCCTCCCCCCCAAACCCCTACCATGGACGACCCCCAAAAGGAGGACCCAGGCGAGGGGCATAATGGGAATGGAAGTGTGCTGGTCAAGGACACAAGTGAGAACAGCGAAGAAAGAATCGTTCGTGTTGAGCTCCACAAGGAGGCCACTGAAGCGTACATGGCCTATGCTATGTTTGTCCTGCTCGGCCGCGCCCTGCCGGATGTTCGCTACGGTTTGAAGCCTGTGCACTGTCGTACACTGTCGTATTTTGTGAGTGATGTTTGCTTAGTAGATTGTTTGGTTCCTGAGAAAATTTGCTGGGAAGAAAGGAATTTCTGTGAGTGATGTTTAATTTGTTCTGTATTGTTCTCAAACTACAGGTATGCAATGCATGAATTGGGGCTTGCATCTTGAAAACCGTTCAAGAAATGTGCTAGAGTTGTTGGAGAGGTTAGTAATCAGAGGCTTTCTGTTTCTTTTGTATGAATCGACAATATTTATATTTACAATTAAGATAGAAATGTTTTGATGCAGGTTCTAGGAAAATTTCATCCCCTTGGTGCGAATGGCTCAGGTAACAATAACTTTTCTATTAACCAATATGTGAATTCATTACACAGAAGTAAAAACGGATAAGCTAGTAGCAAATTCGAAAAATACTTCAACCTCTGCAATCTCTTTTTTTCTGGATGGCCTCCTTGTAGTGTTCCATTTTTCTCATTTGTTACATTATTTTAGTTTTCCCAGCTGTAGGAGTTAGTTTCTTTAGAATAAATCTGAAACAGTGCGATGCATTCTTTCTTTGTTTGTGGATATTTGAGTGCTGTCATCTTGTGTTAACCATGTCTTCTCTGGATGACGTAGGTTTTTTGAAAAGTGTAATTATAATGGTTATAGATAAATACTCTGTGCAACGTTTAGTAATTTGGCTGGAGAGGAGTAATAAGATTTTTGTGAATTATAGTGGTGTGGGGATGGAGGTATTATGGGGTAAAGTAAGATTTTTGTCTTAACTCTGGGCTTCTGTGTCTTTGAGTTTTGGAAAGCACCTGTACAGTCGAATCTGTTTTTGGGGTTCCAATTGTGAGAGAAATTCAATTAATCTTGTTTTGCTGTTCCCGTTATGTTGATGTATTGTTTTGGTGGACAATCTATCCAGTGGATATACTTTATTTTGTTTTTCAACAGATTTTTTCTTTCAATAAAAAAAAAAAATTGTGCATCTTTAGGCGTCCATGGCTGGAAATTAAGTACCAAAGAGCTTTTGAGGGATGGAACAATCAATTTGGAGAATGAAAGCTCAACATCATTGATAATGCTTTGAATGGACAAGCACCATCAGTTGCTGCCTCTTTTCATGTTCTATCTCTATGTTTATTTGCTGTATATACTAGGCGATGCCCCTTAATGTCTTTAATAAAATTTCATTACTTCTTTTTTGGAAAAAAAAAATCCTTGTATCAAATAATTCCAGCTTTCTGGATTCTACTCCATTTGTTTTTGAACCTTTTGTCTTTGTAAATATTGATTTAGATCACATTATAATTAGTTATTTAGTTCACGTGGTCTCCTGATTGCTTTGAAACTTAATTTTCCAGGATTTCTCCATACGATTCCCAATAATTCAAGGGCATGGGAATTTCTGGTCGATTGATGCTGATCCTGCAGCTCAGATTGGAGGTATGTTCAGATATTTAAGTTACTTTGAACACTGTACGGGTTCTTAATAATCATGATATCGAGATGAATATTAAGATCATTAGGTTATATGCTATTCCAGAAATGGGGCAACTTCTCTCTCTCTCTCTCTCGCTCCCTCTCATCCCGTTCCCTCTCTATGTAGTGATGTTGTGAGTAATTTTTATTGCTCTAAAAGGTATAAGATCTTGTTCTAGAGTGTTTACTTAATGCCTATTGGCAGAGTGCGAACATGCAGCAGTGTTTATTTAATGTCTATTGCAGAAATCCAGGGAGTGCAGGGGGAACCATTGTTCAATTTTTATTATTTATATTTATAATTTTGCCTTGGGCAGCTCTTTTCAAGTCTCTGTGCCACATAGCTGGTTGTCCAAGTAAATGTGTCATCATGAATAGTTTCCCTCATCATCAATAGGTTATAACAATAAACGTCATTATTTAAATTCAATTCGGGTCTCAAAAAATCTCTTATTGCTAACTTTTACAGTGAACTTTATGCCATGATACTGTGCTAGACATGCAGATATATATGGTGTATTAATTCCCCCTTTTGCTATATGTTTTTTGTTTATCAGGAATATATTTATCTTTAGTAATAACCATATCAACGCTTTATTTTTGCAGCCACTGACAGAAGCAATGTGATGTAGGATATGGGTGAATTGAGTATTTAGGTAGTTTAGCGGAAGCGAAAACAATGGAAAACAGAAAATAGAACAAAAGGGATAGGTCTGGAATCACTCCAGGGGTTTGGCTTCACACCAGGGGTTTGGCTTCACACCAAGTAGTCTCCAATCTCTGGAAAATAAGCCTTTCTTTATATCTCAACAACTGAATTCTAAAGAACTACATGGGGGGTATTTATAGCAAACTAAAACCTAGAGACAATAGGATAAAAATCCCTTACTAAAACAGAAATCCTAATCCACCAAGGAACTAAGTAAAAATAAACTAGGAAACTTAAATCAAATCCAACTAAAAATCTGGAAACTAAAATCCTAGTGAAATCTGGAAAACTTGAGAATCTAGGAAACTAATAAATCAGGAAACTAACTAATGATGTCCGCATCACAATGTTATTGGCAGATTTAGGTCAAGATACGGTCAGAGCCGTTCCATACATTATCTAGTCATAAAATATTATTCTTGCATCATTAATTTGTTTTCGCATGATGTGCTTCATTTGGTGCAGGTTAATTTTACTCCGAATTTTGATAATTCACAAAAAGAGCCATCAGTTTTACCTGCTCGACTTCCAACTTTATTACTGAATGGTGCTTCTGGAAGGTTCCAGTGTTTATGGTCCAAATTCATTTGTTAGTATTATAATTCTTATTTAATATGTGACTATATTAAATCCAATAAGTACCATTATATTCATCTAAGTTATTTTGTTGATATCATGTTGACCTCATATAATAATACTGCTTGTCTCTGTTTATCATCTTCCCAAGAAATCTCTAGTTACACGTATTATCTCTTTGTTCCAAATTTGTCACCATTTTTGTGTTGATGCATTGCACTTCTAACTGCTGTATCACTCACATGAAATTATTAAAGTAATAAGGTCATACATTGTTGTTCATTCTTATCTCGTTTTAGTTTCTTTCTTTTCCCCTTTCCTTTATACTTTTTTCATTTTTTCTACAGGGTTTAGAAGGAATAAGCGATATTGGGGATGAAAGTGATCGTTCTGGAATGTGTGTTGTCATTGAGGTGTGCAATTTATTTATTTATTTATAATTCTGTTCTCCTCTGTACTTTGTAGCTTTTAAATACTAACATTCTGAAGAATTCACAATACTATTGGAGATTTAACTAGTAAAATGGATTTGCTATTCTTCTCGAATAAAAAACAGGTTCTGCAATTGGATTATGATCTATTTTCATCCTCTTTTCAGCTCAAGCGAGGATCTGAACCATCAATTGTTCATCTTCATCGCCTAACGTCTCTTCAATGCAGCTTTAGTTGTAACATGGTTGGGTGAGTGATATCTTTATCATTATTCAAGAACGTTGGTAGAGACTTAAGATTCTGGCTTTTGGTTCTTCACTGGTGTATGCAATTTCTCTCCTATACTTCTCTAGTTGATTTTTAGGGCTAAAAATTGAAACTTGCATTTTGGCCTTGAAAGTTATGACTTTGATTGAATATTATAACTTCAAGGAACCAAGATATTTTGGTTTGGAAACTAATTTTTTTTTATTTTTAAAAAAGTCTATTTTCGTTGAATTAAATAATTTTAGTCAAAAGCTGAGCTCTAATAAAAATATCCCAAATATTGGTAGAGGTGTACAAGGATTGTATGATAAAACTAAACACAAAGTCGTCGTTTTGAAGGCTCCGGGCCTGTTGGTTTTTCATTTGATTTGTTTCAACATTGTTGGGAATTGGGATATTTTGGAGGGAAATTCAATGAAAGCCTTTGAAATGTTCCAAAAGGTTGGGTGATAAATGCAATAACCTATTAGACATACATGTGCCTTATTGCAAAGGCAAAAGGTTCAATGGGAAAGAATAAATTTACGCCACTGAGTTTGGTTTCAAGCTTGTATGAAGTACTTTATAATGTGTTGTTTTTGAGATTGGAGTAGGTTTTGGGAGATACAAGTGGACAAACACAAGGTAATTTTGTGAAGGTGTGGAATACCTGTCCATGGCAGTAAGCTGCCTCTTTTTTCATTGAAGAAAATAGAAATGTCAGTGAATATTGCCAATATCACTAGAACGTAGCCTTAGAAATTTATAGTATTAGAAACTTGTTTAGATATGATCCACATAGTGGTGCAACCAAGAAGCATGTGTACAGTGTAGCCTTCATTGCAATGCCACACATAATGATATTAATTAACGATCCGATTGCATCAATTTCTTCGTTCAAAATGATTCTGGTGTTACTAAATTATGGCTTTCCATTGTTCTAGAAGTACACCATATTTTCTTAGGTTTCATTGTCCTTCATGATCAAAAGCTGCTGCTACTGCTTGTGTTTTGTTCTTGTTCTTCCTCAATAATTGTGTATATCTTCAATTCACATATGGCTAAATTAATTTTCAGGTTGGCATGGCAACCAACATTCCTCCGCATAATCTTGGAGAGTTGGTAGATGTTCTTAGTGTGTTAATTCACAATCCAGAAGCTACGGTAAGTGGCGAGACCTTTTATTTATTTATTTCATTTTTTTATATTAATTAGGGTATGTTTCAATTAGTTTTTTTTTTTTTAAATTGAAGTTCTGTTGTACCTTATTATGGGTGTTGATAATACTTACAACAACGTGCTGTATCCTTCAGAGGACTGTTCCCTCCCCCCCCCCTTTTTTTTTGGGTTGAAAAGAAACAAATTTTATTAAAACATAATCTAACATAGACAAGGGATAGTGAACAAGAATTCCACCAAAAACAAACTACAAATGATTACAAAAAAAAACAAACGAAACCTACAAAACCACATTATCCTATAGATGACTCCCAATTTAGCAAAATAGAAAGGAAAAGATCCCTGAAATCTGATGTAAGTGAAGCCCAAAGGGATGACAAAAACATCACCCTCTCCCACAGCTCTTCTATCCCCATCCCCTTATTCCTCTTCATCCAGATCACCCACAAAACAGCCATCTTGCAACAACCCTATAAGACCCGAGCCTTATTTCCTCTACCAAAAGCAGCAAGACTTTCACTAATTAATGAAGGGTACCCTTGTGGAATTACCCAACCTACTCCAGCCTCCTTGAATAGTAAACACCACAAGTTTAAAGCTACCTGACTATGGACAAACAATGATCTGCATCCTATCCTTACATTTTACACATTATGTAACAACTTGGAGAAAAGACAGCATTTAGGAATCCCTCACTGAAATATCCCAACATATTGTTGGGGAAGAGACTTTGACGTAAACTTGAGTCTTTGTCTACGTGGAAAAATTGCTTCTTTTCTATCAACTTATAAGATAGTTGACATGAATCTAGTGTACCATTCCCTTTGTTATATCCAAGGATGAAAATCGTGATGTCACTTTGTTATATTGCTGGAAATATTGAAATTAATGAAAATGACAATATTTTCTAAAACAGAATGGAATTTTTGAATGACACTTTAGGAAATACAAAACTAATCAATTGTGCATCAATTTTACATATAAACTTCATAAAATAGTGTATCCATGATTAGTATTAACAATTTGGGTTTAATGGCAAACAAATACGTTTAGGCAACAGTTACACGTTTTTAATGTAGCATCATATACACTTATCTTCCGTCAATTCCTTTTTGCATTTAGCGGTGCTCAATAACTTTTTTGGAAGTGGTTAGTCTTTGAGAAATTTCGTGTTGCTCCTGTAGTTGAGTTATCTGTTAAGATGATTTGAAACTTTGATATTAAAGAATCTCAATTATTGGCTATACAGTTATGTTTAAGTATGACTTTACCATTGCCATCACTGTTCACAGAAGTTAGAACTATTGGGCATAATTTGAACCCTTTAAGTAAACTAAAAAGAACTTCGCTTTCTATCAACCCATTTTTGTTTTTGTGTTTTCTTTATTTTCCATTTCATTTTTCCTTCGAGTATTTGACATTTGGTTTTCCCTGTGACAGTTGCAAGAATTGCTGGAATACATGCCAGGGCCTGATTTTCCAACTGGAGGACTGATTATGGGAAACCTTGGGTAAGTTGGAACCATTCCTTCACTATCTGAAGCATGGTTCATTCTAGTAAGCTTGGATGAAAAAGGGATAGCCTCCTCCTTGTAGTAGTTCTTTCCTTGGTTTTTACCAGTTTCTGTATAACGTTTGAATAGGTTGTACTAAAGGGATGCCTTCAAATTGAATGTGATGATGGGCAGTGGTGATATGTCTTATGTTGCATACTTGCTGCTAAATTCATGGGGTATACTACTCTGTTCGTAGAAACAGTTTTGTTTCATTTTTCTGAATAAGTAAAATTGCCAGGAAACTTGAGCTTAAGGTGAAGATAGAGTAAAATAGTATATACTAGTGTAATTGAAGATGTAATATAATACAAATGATGAGAGTAATAAAGGATTGCCATAGTGGCAGAATTATCCCTTTTGCTTATGCTGGCAGCATCTTCCTTATATACGTGTTTGTTCTTGTGCATATGGGTAAAAACATTCATGGACGTTTATGTTTGTGCAATCAATAATTTTTGGATAAATGTTCATTTTGTGAAGCATCTTGGAGGCATATCGAACTGGGAAAGGACGCATTGTGGTCAGAGGGAAAACTGATGTTGAATTGCTTGATTCTAGAACAAAGAGAAGTGCAAGTATCATAAAGGAGGTTTGCCTTGGTCTTCTTGTCTGGTTTGCATTAAATATGCATGTAGTCTTAGATTCTCATGAAAGAGTTTATTTTTTTATAGTGATTTTATACTTTGTGAATGAGTCAGATCCCTTACCAAACCAACAAATCAGCCCTCGTGGAGAAGATAGCCAAACTTGTGGAAAATAAGGTGACATTCTTGCAAGTAGCAAATGATCCTTTAAAAGTGTTGGATTGTAATTTTTCTTTAAAAAGTAGTTTTTTGATTCTAATCTGAAAGGTTCCAGTGTTTAGGGTCCAAATTCATTTGTTAGTATTATAATTCTTATTTAATATGTGACTATATTAAATCCAATAAGTACCATTATATTCATCGAAGTTATTTTGTTGATATCATGTTGACCTCATATAATAATACTGCTTGTCTCTGTTTATCATCTTCCCGAGAAATCTCTAGTTACACGAATTATCTCTTTGTTCCAAATTTGTCACCATTTTTGTGTTGATGCATTGCACTTCTAACTGCTGTATCACTCACATGAAATTATTAAAGTAATGAGGTCATACATTGTTGTTAATTCTTATCTCGTTTTAGTTTCTTTCTGTTTCCCATTTTCTTTATACTTTTTTCCTTTTTTCTACAGAGTTTAAAAGGAATAAGCGATATTAGGGATGAAAGTGATCGTTCTGGAATGCGTGTTGTCATTGAGGTGTGCAATTTATGTATTTATTTATAATTCTGTTCTCCTCTATACTTTGTAGCTTTTAAATACTAACATTCTGAAGAATTCACAATACTATTGGAGATTTAACTAGTAAAACGGTTTTGCTATTCTTCTCAAATAAAAAACGGGTTCTGCAATTGGATTATGATCTATTTTCATCCTCTTTTCAGCTCAAGTGAGGATCTGACCCATCAATTGTTCTGAATAATCTTTATCGCCTCACGTCTCTTCGATGCAGCTTTAGTTGTAAGTTGTAACATGGTTGGGTGAGTGATATCTTTATCATCATTGAAGAACATTGGTAGAGACTTAAGATTCTGGCTTTTGGTTCTTCACTGGTGTATGCAATTTCTCTCCTATACTTCTCTAGTTGATTTTTAGGGCTAAAAGTTGAAACTTGCATTTTGGCCTTGAAAGTTATGACTTTGATTGAATATTATAACTTCAAGGAACCAAGATATTTTGGTTTGGAAACTAATTTTATAAAGAAAATTAAATTAGTCTATTGTCGTTGAATTAAATAATTTTAGACAAAAGCTGAGCTCTAATAAAAATATCCCAAATATTGGTAGAGGTGTACAAGGATTGCATGATAAAACTAAACACAAAGCCGTCGTTTTGAAGGCTCCGGGCCTGTTGGTTTTTCATTTGATTTGTTTCAACATTGTTGGGAATTGGGATATTTTGGAGGGAAATTCAATGAAAGCCTTTGAAATGTTCCAAAAGGATGGGTGATAAATGCAATAACCTATTAGACATACATATGCCTTATTGCAAAGGCAAAAGGTTCAATGGGAAAGAATAAATTTGTGCCACTGAGTTTGGTTTCCAGCTTGTATGAAGTACTTTATACGGTGTTGTTTTTGAGATTGGAGTAGGTTTTGGGAGATACAAGTGGACAAACATAAAGTAATTTTGTGAAGGTGTGGAATACCTGTCCATGGCAGTAAGCTGCCTATTTTTTCATTGAAGAAAACAGAAATGTCAGTGAAATATTGCCAATATCACTAGAACATAGCCTTAGAAATTTGTTTAGATATGATCCACATAGTGGTGCAACCAAGAAGCATGTGTACATTGTTGTAGCCTTCATTGCAACGCCACACATAATGATATTAATTAACGATCCGATTGGATCAATTTCTTCGTTCAAAATGATTCTGGTGTTACTAAATTATGGCTTTACATTGTTCTAGAAGTACACCATATTTTCTTGATTGAACTTTCTTGCTCAAATGATTCATCACAATGCTTGGATTTTCATTTGGTATTTTGTCTATTCACAGTATTCATAATGGGCAACCTAAGCAGATGGGTCTAAAGGAGTTGCTGCAGGTGACTACCTAAGTTTAATCTCTTTAGTATAAATGCCCAGCCACTGACCCACTTGCTCGCTCATGTATATATGCTATTTTAATATATTTGTAGGTAAGCTATTTCAAGAAAATGTTTTTCTTGCTGGAATTTGTTTTCCCTTAAGAAATCATTTCGTAATTCACGCTACTTGGGCTGCTGTTTTCATGAGTTCTTACTTGACTTTATATGGTTTTTTATGTGTTATTGTTTTTAGTACACTGCTTTGTCTCCTTTAATGTAAGTATTATTTGTAGAGGAACCACATGCACTTTTAGGTACTGACAGTTTGACTAGTGTCGTAGTGTCTTTGAAAAAATTGACAAGAGGTGATGCATTGAAATCAACTACAATTTGGAAAGTGTTCTTGGATAGTGACATTCTTATGATTTCTTTGAACGCATTCAAAACTTAAAAGCAGAAAGGTATTGTCCAAACTTTGAAGAGACCTCAATGTCGAAAGAAAAAGAAAAACTATGAAGAGGCCATCATCGGAAGATATATGCCTTATTAAATTGCCATTTGAGTAATTCAATAATATGTTGTTGATCTAGTGTGGCAAACTTTTTTGTAATTCAAAAATATTTGACTTCCACGGGTTGGTTAGTTCAAATTCTTGAGTCCCCTGGCTTATACTTATTGGCTTTTGAGTTCCCCTGCTCCTATTAACTATGTAAGTTTATTCAGCAAAACGTTCATCGGAAGATTCAGATTCAGATTTCATGGTTAATGTTTTTGCTCTGCTTTCATATTACTCTGTTGGGACATTTAATGGCTTCAAATCTTGGATAGTTTGTCTTACCTCATACCTACCTGGTTACTGTTTTTTATTTAATTTTGCTCTTTTGGTTTTAAAGCATGCAGTGAACGGTTAATATTTGGTTCTTCACTCCTAAGCATTGATGCTTGACTCATTCATTGTTGTATTGTGATTATGATATTCTAGCATTAAGATATTGGTAGCTTGTCTTTGTGTACTGCTGTGTTATTGTGACTATTTTACTGGATTTATATTTATGTCACCACACTACAACTCATAGTTCATATGTATTTTCTTGTTGAAATAGGGCATTGTTGTGGGCCTGGATAATTTGGATGCAGTAATTCGTATACTAAGAGAATCTTCTAGCAATGCAATTGCATCATCTGGTCTAAGGAGCTGTGAGCTCCCCTATGTTTTTGAGTTTTTCATTTTCTTCAACTTGAGTAGAAGTGGTGGTTCAAAAGCACTGAGACATGATTTTCTGGCATTGTCATTAAACTTCTGTTGTTCTGCATGCGTTGTTTTTCTGTTTTTTTGCTTTCTAGCATCTGCTGCAAAGAACATTTTTTGGTGCAGTAGATTTTTTGCCATGTGCTTTGTGTTTGCTTCTTTTGATCAATGAAATTTCTTTCCTATAACATGTGAAATTTTTTTGGCACCTGGGGTCTAGTGCAACAGAAGTTTAAGGACGCTTATGGTTTAACTAATCAGAACCTTCCAATAATCTGTTATTTTTATCGAACATGGTTCTTAGGAGTAGGGTTTATTTAATGCCATACTTAGCGAGGGTTTTTTGGGAGTAGATGAGAGTTCCAGTTCAGTAACAGAATGTAATCATGTTTTCCAATTTTGTTATTCAAATTTCCTTGATGTCTAGGGTTTGGTTTTCTTTGAAAGCAGCTCTGGAATGCAGACTTTTTTATCTGTATTCTGTCCATACCCTGGTGTTTTGATCCCCTTTTTCTTAAATGTATTCCTTAGCGAATCAACTGAGTTCAAAGATCTGCTTCCCAAGCCGAAGCCATGAAATATGGGCCTCCTATTGCCAATTGATTTTGGGTTGAATGCCCTAATTTGAAAACTTAATAATAACTTGTGAAGCCATATATAACTCTAGTTGCAAGATTCCCCAGCTTAAAACCTTACCCAGTTTCGTGTCTGAATTTTTCATTACACATTATGTTTAGACATACGTATCGATTACCGTATTTCTGTATATGTGTCTGAATTCTTCCCCATGTTTTGAAATAAATCTACTGAGTTACACTTTTGTATTATATATTTCTTCTGATTATTGTACATAGTTTTAAGACTGTTTTGTAATCCTTCAGATAAATATTTTTCAATGCGCTTCTTTGTAGTATATTATTTTCGAAAGTGCACATTTGATTAGGTCGGACCTCTTGCACCACGCTCCTGTTAAGGCAGTGTAGAATGCATTTAATTGGGTTGGAAGTGGGATCTTGATCATTATGTTGATTTAACAACCTGTTATGGAAAAAAAATTGGTGCATAGGCTGTCTTTGTATCATCATTTTCACTTCTTCCTTTTTTCATCTACCCTTGTTTAGAAATGATGTTAAATGTTCTTAAGATGACTATCATACTGTTTATAGGGAAGATACTTTAATTGCCTCCATATGGTTCAAATTGAATTACAATTCTGTTTTTATATTTTTTATTTCAATCTGTTGATTGAACAAGAAGCAAATGAGTTAAAAAGCAAGTTTTTCCAGTCCAAGGCGTTCAATGCTGGAGGACAGTGATAGTGCCCACCTTGATGACATTGATGTTATTCCAAATGAAGAAATGCTTTTGGTATACGCTAATACCTTCTTTTTCATGAAGTTATATTTTACTCCTTTATTTCTGAACTAGGAAAATTTAAAAGAAAAGAAACCATTAGTATTTCATGTTTGCTTTTTTCTTAAAGTTTTCTTTGCATTAATTGTCAGGCATTCAGTGAAAAGGGGTATGTTAAGCGGATGAAACCCAATGCTTTCAATCTACAAAATCGAGGAACCATTGGCAAATCTGTTGGGAAATTGAGGGTAAATGATGCAATGTCAGACTTTATTGAGTAGAGGGGCCGGCAAACTTGATGTAGGATATGAGTGAATTGAGTATTTGGGTAATTAGCGGAAGTGAAAACAATGGAAAAACAGAAAATAGGTAATAAAAAACGCCTTGGCTTCACACTAAGGAGTCTCCAATCTTTGGAAAGTAAACTTTTCTTAATATCTCAAATCTCAACTCCCTAATGAATTACATGAGAGGGGTATTTATAGCAAACTAAAACCTAGAGACAATAGGATAAAAAAAATCTCTTGCTAAAACAGAAATCCTAATCTAAATAAAATAGGAAACTTTGGAATCCTACTAAAATCTGGAAAAGTTAGAGAACAAGTTAGAAACCAATTTAACTATAGAGGAAGTATAGTCAAATTCACGTCATCAACTTTTCAATCCGCTAAGAAACAAAAATTGACCCATTTATTTTCATTTTCACCCCAAATCCAATACTATAATTTACAATACTAAAGGTCAAAAGTGAAGCCAACCGAGCTGACTTTACGCTAGCAATCAATCAGTGCTGCTTTTCTTGGGGAAAGAATTCAATGAAACTTCTTCCCTTCAACTGCCTGGAGATGAAAACCGAAGTTTCCTCTCAGCTTCATAGAGGGTTTCTTGCAAGGCCTCTTCTATCTCCGCGGCCCCAATCTTTCAACAAGTACAATAAAATAGAGGAAGTTTAGAATTATATATATTTTTATATATAAAAAGGCCGCGAGGGGTGACTGGTGAGAAAGACCACGTGTGCATTTTGCTATATTTCAATTTGGGAAAAAGACTTTTTCTATGATATCTTCCTATCTATTTCCATGCATAAAGCTTTTAGACGTAGGTGTCACTCCAAAATAAAATTAAATAATGAAGTCGGTATCGTATGTGATATTTGGGAAAAGTTGATTAGGATTTATCATTATATTTCTGCATGTTAAGTTTTAATTCCTGGTAGGATTTGGATCATAATCAAAATTTCCAATTCCTATTAGGAATTGGATTATAATTTGATTCCTATATAAAGGCCTAGTTTTAGATTGTGCCTCAGGGAAGTTGTATCAAACAAATAAAAAGAACCATGGAAAAAGAAGATGATTATGTTGAGTATGTTCCAGTGGCAAAGCGGCGAGCAATGGAAGGTCATAAGATTCTTCAACGCAAGATAAAGTCTTTCAGGCTTGAAGAGAAGTCAGACAAGTTAAAGCTAGCTGCTCAGGCAAACCCTAGTCTCCTTGTTAAAGCACAGTTGGAAAAATCAAATTTTGTTGCTGAAGACAAACCAAGCAGACCTAGTCTCCTTGTTAAATCTTTAGAGATGAAGCATGAGGCCCCCAAGATTACTCCAATCCAGCAGATGGTGCAACAAGAGAAAGAGATTATTGACAACTTATCGGATCGCAAAACACTAATGTCAGTTGGTGAATTGGCAAAGGGAATCACTTATACCGACCCTATACCAACAGGTTGGAAGCCTCCATTGCATATAAGAAGGATGCCAATGAAGCAATGTGATTTGATTCGAAAGCAGTGGCATATCGAAGTTAGTGGTGAAGATGTTCCACCACCTATTAAGAATTTCAAGGATATGAGATTTCCTGAACCGATTTTGAAGACTCTGAAGGCCAAGGGTATTGTCCAGCCGACCCCCATTCAGGTGCAAGGTCTTCCGGTGATTTTATCCGGGAGGGATATGATTGGTGTTGCGTCTACTGGCTCAGGAAAGACATTGGTTTTTGTGCTGCCATTGATTATGGTTGCATTGCAAGAGGAAATTAGGATGCCAATTGTTCCTGGTCAAGGGCCTTTTGGATTGATCATTTGCCCATCAAGGGAGCTCGCAAAGCAGATTTATGAATTGGTGGAAGAGTATCTGGTTCCTATGACACAGGCTGGGTATCCAAAGATAAGGCCTTTGCTCTGTATCGGTGGAGTGGATATGCGTTCGCAATTGGACATTATCAAGGAAGGTGTTCATATAGTTGTTGCTACTCCTGGGAGATTGAAAGACATGCTGGCAAAGAAAAAATGAATCTCAACAATTGCACATATTTAACTTTGGATGAAGCTGATAGATTGGTAGATATGGGCTTTGAGGATGACATAAGACACGTTTTTGACCACTTTAAATCTCAAAGACAAACTCTCTTATTTTCAGCCACCATGCCCGCAAAAGTTCTGAACTTTGCTAAAAGCGCTTTGGTAAAACCCGCCACCGTGAACGTGGGAAGACCTGGAGCTGCAAATTTGGGCGTAATTCAGGAGGTTGAGTATGTGAAGCAAGAGGCCAAGTTTGTTTACCTTCTTGAATGTTTACAAAAGACCGCACCACCTGTTATAATATTCTGTGAAAACAAAGCTGATGTGGATGACATTCATATATATCTTCTGATAAAAGGAGTGGATGCAGTGGGCATTCATGCAGGGATGGATCAGAAAGAGAGAGATGATGCCATTTCTTCCTTCAAGAAAGGGAAGAAAGATGTCTTGGTTGCCACTGGTGTTGTCTCAAAGGGTTTGGATTTTCCGGATATTCAGCATGTCATCAATTATGACATGCCAGCACAGATTGAAGACTATGTCCATAGGATTGGACGAGCGGGAAGATGTGGAAAGACTGGAATAGCAACAACATTTATAAACAAAAATCAAAGTGAGACGACACTTCTTGATTTGAAGCACCTCCTGCAAGAGGCAAAACAAAGGATTCCAGCCGTGTTGGTTGAGCTTAATGATCCAATGGAATTAAATGCGGATGCAATTACAAATGCGAGCGGGGTTAAGGGCTGCGTTTATTGTGGTGGGCTTGGTCATCGTATCCATGACTGCCCCAAACTGGAGCATCAGAAAAGAATGGCAATTTCCAGCTCTAGAAGGGATTATTTTGGATCTGGTGGTTACAGAGGGGAAATATGATATTTTCGATATGTATGTAACTATATATATATATATATATAAGTTGAAAAGGTTACGAAAGTTTTTCTTTCTACTCTAACTTTAACACCCAATTTTTTTATAGTTCATCCTGTAATACTTAAGTATAGAGTGCGAGTTATGTACTAATTGAGACCAAGTATATTTTTGTATATAAGAAGCTTGCAGTCTCTCTGAAACCAAAGCTCCTTTCCCTATTTTAAAGGGCAAATAAGGATACCCTGTAAGTATAACAAAATAAAACAATTTTAGGAGACTTGGCAATTTACCAATTTATCATTTACATAATTTCATTCTTATGTATTTCTTCTGTATGCTAACTGCTCGTCAATTCTATAATGAACTTCTTTTCGGGAGAAATCTTTTTTTCGTAAATAAGATATATATGGTCCTCAAATAAAGTTATGATTGCTGATTGTATCATGATTCTATGTTGAACACAGAGAGCTTCATTCTGATATGAAGTCTGTAAAGAAGACTTATTCATCTGCTTTGAAGTTACCTTGCGTCTGTGCGGCTGGGAGGATTGGTCAAGTTGAGATTTAAGATATTAAGAAAAGTTTACTATCCAGAGATTGGAGACTCCTTGGTGTGAAGCCAAAACTCTTTTGGTATGATAGTCATCTTAAGAACATATAACATCATTTCCAAACAAGGGTAGATGAAAAAAAGAAGAACTGAAAATTATGATACAAAGACAACCCATGCCCCAATTTTTTTCCATTACAGGTTTTTAAATCAACAAATGATCAAGATCCCAATTCCAACCCAATTAAATGCATTCTACACTGCCTTAACAGGGGCGTGGCGCAAGAGGTCTGACCTAATCAAATGTGCACTTTTGAAAATAATATATTACAATGAAGCGCATTGAAAAATAATTATCTGAAGGATTACAAAACAGTCTTAAAACTATGTACAATAATCAGAAGAAATATATCATACAAAAGTGTATAACTCAGGTGATTTATTTCAAAACATGGGGAAGAATTCAGACAGATACATAGAAATACGGGAATCGATACGTATGTCTAATCATAATGTGTGATGAAAAATTCAGACACGAAACTGGGTAAGGTGTAAGCTGGGGAATCTTGCATCTAGAGTTATATATGGCTTCACAAGTTATTACTAAGTTTTCAAATTAGAGCATTCAACCCAAAATCAAATGGCAATAGGAGGCCCATATTTCACGGCTTCAGCTTGGGAAATAGATCTTTGAACACAGTTGATTTGCTAAGGAATACATTTAAGAAAAAGGAAATCAAAACAGCAGGGTATGGACAGAATACAGATCAAAAAGTCTGCATTCCAGAGCTGATTTCAAAGAAAACCAAACCCTAGACATCAAGGAAATTTGAATAACAAAGTTGGAAAACACGATTACATTCTGTTACAGAACTGGAACTCTCATCTACTCCCAAAAAAGCCTCGCTAAGTAAGGCATTAAATAAACCCTACCCTAAGAACCAAGTTCAAAAATAATAACAGATTATTGGAAGGTTCTGATTAGTTAAACCATAAGCATCCTTAAACTTCTGTTGCACTAGACCCCAGGTGCCAAAAAAAATTTCACATGTTATAGGAAATAAATTTCATTGATCAAAAGAAGCAAACACAAAGCACATGACAAAAAATCTGCTGCACCAAAAAATGTTCCTCGCAGCAGAAGCTAGAAAGCCCAAAACAGAAAAACAACGCATGCAGAACAACAGAAGTTTAATGACAAAGCCAGAAAATCATCTCCTTAGACCAGATGATGCAATTGCATTGCTAGAAGATTCTCTTAGTATACGAATTACTGCATCCAAATTATCCAGGCCCACAACAATGCCCTATTTCAACAAGAAAATACATATGAACTATGAGTTGTAGTGTGGTGACATAAAAATATATCTAGTAAAATAGTCACAATAACACAGCATTGTGATGAATCATTTGAGCAAGAAAGTTCAATCAAGAAAATATGGTGTACTTCTAGAACAATGGAAAGCCATAATTTAGTAACACCAGAATCATTTTGAATGAAGAAATTGATCCAATCGGATCGTTAATTAATATCATTATGTGTGGCATTGCAATGAAGGCTACAACAATGTACACATGCTTCTTGGTTGCACCACTATGTGGATCATATCTAAACAAATTTCTAATACTATTAATTTCTAAGGCTACGTTCTAGTGATATTGGCAATATTTCACTGACATTTCTGTTTTCTTCAATGAAAAAATCGGCAGCTTACTGCCATGGACAGGTATTCCACACCTTCACAAAATGACCTTGTGTTTGTCCCACTTGTATCTCCCAAAACCTACTCCAATCTCAAAATCAACACCTTATAAGGTACTGCATACTCAGTGGCGTAAATTTATTATTTCCCATTGAACCTTTTGCCTTTGCAATAAGGCATGTGTATGTCTAATAGGTTATTGCATTTTATCACCCATCCTTTTGGAACATTTCAAAGGCTTCCATTGAATTTCCCTCCAAAATATCCCAATTCCCAACAATGTTGAAACAAATCAAATGAAAAACCAACAGGCCCGGAACCTTCAAAACGACGGCTTTGTGTTTAGTTTTATCATACAATCCTTGTACACCTCTACCAATATTTGGGATATTTTTATTACACCTCAGCTTTTGACTAAAATTATTTAATTCAACGACAATAGACTGATTTAATTTTCTTTATAAAATTAGTTTCCAAACCAAAATATCTTTGGTTCCTTGAAGTTATAATATTCAATCAAAGTCATAACTTTCAAGGCCAAAATGCAAGTTTCAATTTTTAGCCCTAAAAATCAACTAGAGAAGTATAGGGAGAGAAATTGCATACACCAGTGATGAACCAAAAGCCAGAATCTTAAGTCTCTACCAATGTTCTTGAATGATGATAAAGATATCACTCACCCAACCATGTTACAACTAAAGCTGCATTGAAGAGATGTGAGGCGACAAAGATTATTCAGAACAATTGATGGGTCTCATCCTTGCTTGAGCTGAAACGAGGATGAACACAGATCATAATCCAATTGCAGAACCCGTTTTTTATTTGAGAAGAATAGCAAAACCGTTTTACTAGTTAAATCTCCAATAGTATTGTGAATTCTTCAGAATGTTAGTATTTAAAAGCTACAAAGTACAGAGGAGAACAGAATTAAAAATAAATAAATAAACTGCACACCTCAATGACAACACGCATTCCAGAACGATCACTTTCATCCCTAATATCGCTTATTCCTTCTAAACCCTGTAGAAAAAAGGAAAAAAGTATAAAGAATTAACAACAATGTATGACCTTATTACTTTAATAATTTCATGTGAGTGATACAGCAGTTAGAAGTGCAATGCATCAACACAAAAATGGTGACAAATTTGGAACAAAGAGATAATACGTGTAACTAGAGATTTCTTGGGAAGATGATAAACAGAGACAAGCAGTATTATTATATGAGGTCAACATGATATCAACAAAATAACTTAGATAAATATAATGGTACTTGCTGATTTTCCACAAATTCGGCTATCTTCTCCACAAGGGCTGACTTGTTGATTTGGTAAGGGATCTGACTCATTCACAAAGTATAAAATCACTAAAAAAATAAACTCTTTCATAGAGGAAGAAAGGCGAACACTGGAAGCTAGGGCCATGGTAGGGGTTTGGGGGGAAACTGAAGGTTTCATAGAGATAGGGCTGAAGGCGCCACTTGGGGGTTTTGGGATAAAACCCTGGCTTTGCGATTGCTTTTGGAATTTCGAGGCCTCTTGCGCGCCAAGATGCGTGCGGGTTTTTGGATTGGAAGCACCACACGTGACTTTCTAAGAGCATTTTGAAGGATAAAAATAAAGGTAAATTACTTAAATGGTATTCAAACTTATATTTGATTTACATTTTGATCCCTCAATTAAATTATTCTTTCAAATGATCTATCAACTCTATATTATTCGCTCCATTCATCCCACCATCTTATGTTCTATTAGATTAGAACCTTGGCACATGCTCACTCATGTGCTAATTGGTTTTTATTTTATTTTTATAATTAATAAAAGATAATATAAGTAGTTATGTTCCATAAAAGTATGACTTATTATCTGATTTTGTTTTTAATTTAATTTTTTTAATATGAAAAAAAATGTAAATTTACCATATTATTCTCATTTAATTAATAATTTCAATTCTTAATGTTTGAATTAACCAATGACATTTTTTGGTTTTTTGAATGTTTCATTATTCTCTGCCCTATAGATTTAAAGGAAAATTAGGTATTAGACATAGATAACTTTACTTATTAGTATTTAAGACATTTGATATTTTGGTTTGGATTTTAATACCTAGAAAAGAATTGTTATTTTGGATTAGGCCAAAGAGGAAGACCATATTTGTTGACCCACCTTACATTAGTCATGAAAAAGACAATTATACCCTTTTTATTTAAAAACCTAACCCAAATTCGTTAGTTTCTCAAATCTCTCTCTCTCTCTCTCTCTCTCTCTCTCTCTCTCTCTCCGCGTCTTCTCCCTTTCTCCTCCCCTATGTTTCGACCGACAACGACAAAACCCCCCAGCCACTGTCACGTCGGCCACCCAGCCACCGGACTGGTCAAGTTTTGACCGACGTCGCACCCCAAGCCAGCTCCGACCTTCCTCCTACCTCTGCTGCTGCTGTTTTGCCAGAAAACCCCGATTTTGATCGGATTTGTACTCGGTTTTTCCAATCCCTCGATCTCTCTCCTCCGGCCCTCAAATCCTTCGATTGAGGTATGGTTTTCTAGCTAGTTTCCATTGTCTTCTTCATTTTTTTAAATAATTTTTTTGGTTTATTTGCCTTTGTTTTTTTGCAGTCCTATTTTTTTTGGTTTATTTGCCTCTATTTTTTTTTTCTACAGAATTTCAGTCGTGTTTATGGTTTAGGTTGAATGTATCAATTGGAATATTGATCAAGGTGAAAAATCCAAACTATGGAGGCTTTAAGTATGAAAACAGCACAGCTCATATCAGTTATCGTGGGAATGTCGTCGTTGAAGCTCCGATCGAAGAAGACACAATTCCAGCTCGTGCGACTCATAACATCACCTCTTCTGTATTAGGTTATTGCTTTCTAATTTCTTGTTGACTGTGCTTCTGTATGTGTTGTACTGGATAAAATACCAATATTTTAATCTGTACCTGCCATTTCATATTGTAGGTGCTAATTCCAGTTGTCAGCTCCCAGCTAGAAATTGCTACAGGTTTTCGGGATATACTAAAGATTAAAGCTTGTCTGTTTTCAGTTTGCACTTCCCTTGTGGTAATTGTTTTTTATGGTCAATATCTTGGCAGAGTTTGTGCTTTATTCTTCTGCCACGACCTCTGGCATCTTTTGTTTTATTGCATTGATCTAATGTTGAGGTTCCTGTCATGGATAGGTCAGAGGCAGGGAATCACTTTCTCATCCTTTTATGCTCAAATCAGAAAAACATTGGAGACAATGCTATTATGGCCTTCTGTTGATGGGGATGAAGGTGTGTGATAAGTAAAGTTTCTCAAACACGTATCAATTTTGTTTCTATTGGTTAAGTTTGATGCTGATAGGTTTCTATCCCCTCAGTATCTAAAGCACAGCATGGGTGCATTGATTCCCTGGCACTGATGATATGTGCTGAGCTGCAAGATCCAGAATCATTTAGCATTGTTGGGAAGAAAGGTGATCTTGGTTATTGCATTATCCTAAGTATGAACTTAAATTTTGTAGGGCACATGTGACTTTTATGATCCATAATGCAGGTGATGCTTCATCAGGAAACTCCGTCCTCACCTATGTGATCAATAAACTTATACAAGATAACCACCAACCTGTTTTATCATCCAACTTGGATGATGTGAAATGCTCGTCTGAGGTGCCAGTTCCACTCTCATTTTATATGTGCATGGCTAATGTTCTCATCAGTGCTTGCCAAAAGATATTGGACTCTGGAAAAAAGCCTTTTGTTCGAAAAACTCTTCCATGTCTCATCCATTCTGTTAAGGTATTTTGATTATTTATTTCACTATCAGTAGATTATCATGTTATCGAAATCTGTTGTGGCTCATAAAGTCATGCTTTGTCTCACTTCATTCTTAAATGTGGTGTCAAATACTACAAGTCATGACGAACTCAGAGATAAGAGCTGCATGCATTCAGGTTCTCTTTTCATCCGTGTACCCATCTGAAATCTACAGTTCTCCTTGCAAAAGTTTAATTCTTTGGATTCTTTTAGCATTCAAGAATGCCGTTCGAATATAAAATAATTGGTGGATCACATCATAGGAAAAACCTGCTGTAGCAAATGGTTTCTCATATCTTTTCTTTTTTCTGTGTGGAGAACATTAATTAGGTTGCATTGACATTGACTAGACCTGATGGTTTGGTGGTTTTCAATACTTGGCTTTGACATCTTTGTGCATGCATCACTATCAGTTTGGTACATGTATTTGGTTCTGCATACCCACACTCTGAACTTTTCTTCTGCATTGCAGAAAACAGAAACTGCATTGCAGAAAATGGAAACTGCAATGCAGAAAACGGAATGTGCAATGCAAAAAACAGAAACATGAATAACCTATTTTACATTCTAGGTGGTTTTCAGTCTGATTCCCTCTCTCCCAACATGTTTTGAATAAAAAAAAAACTATTGTTTTGTTTTGTTTAACTTTAGAGCTGAGCATTTTTGCCCAGGCTCAACATTTCAGTTTCTATTGTTGTATTGCAGTTTCTTTTTCTGCATCGCAGTTTCTTTTCTGCATCGCAGTTTCTATTTCTGCATTGCAGTTTCTGTTTCTGCATTGCAGTTTCTGTTTCTGCATTGCAGTTTCTATTTCTGTATCGCAGTTTCTGTTGCAGTTTTTGTGTGATATGTGATGAAATGATTTATTTTTTAATTTTAAAACCGTTGATCGTTTATATAAATATGTTTAATTGAATAAATATTACAAAATCAAGTTTGGTGTAGTGGTTTGTGAGTGAGCCCTCCTCCTTTGAGGGTCAAGGTTCGAGTCCCTTTAATGACACAAAATCTTCTTCTTTTTTTAAAAAGTGAATAAGAGGCAACAGAGTCCAGCGGTGGTAGGTCGGCGATGGGTGGTTGCTGGCCGGCGGCACTGGAGTCCAGCGGGTTGGTAGGTGGCCGACGGCGACAGGTGGCCGGAGGTGGCTGGTGGCCGGAGGCGGCTGGTGGCCGACGGCGGCTGGCCGGAGCTGGTCGGAGGCGGGCCGGCGGCAGGTGGCTGGCCCGCGGTGGTGGTTGGCTGGATGTGGACATGTGGCATAGTATGCTTGCCTTAGAAGGAGTGGCATTGTGTGTAATTTTGATATTTTTTAATGATATTTTTGTAAATTAGGTACCACATTTTGGTCTTTGGCCTTATGCTAATTAGATGAAATTGTATTTCTATCTACCAAATTAGTAAACTATATTGTGGTTTAAAACTAAAGCTCCCTAGATTTAACCAGATTTTAAGGGTAAATATAACTTTCATAATTAATAAATAAAAATAGGGTCCATGACAGTTTTCTGAAAGATATGAACAACTATATCATTCCTTTTGGGCTGACTATCAAGAGTTCCTCATGGCTATCCCCACCGAAGCGTCAATAAAACAAGCTGATTAAGTATACAAAAATATCTATGAACTAGAGCTAACTATTATATAAAAAGTTCAAACAATAAAAGAAAAAAGATTACCGAGATCCAAAAGCCAAGGAGTAAGTGGTTGTTCACCAATACCCTGCTCAGGAACACTCAATGGAGGGAGAAGAGCAAAACCTAGCTGCAAATAACCAAACTTTAAGAAATATCCTGATAAATACTTCATGTTGCGCAATCCAATTTTACGTTTCCACGTGTTTAACATGAATTCTTGCCAATGTACCATTTCTAACATGACATGATCATAACACAATTTGAGAAGGACTTGAGGTGCTGCATTGCATACCTTTGTATGATCTTAGAAGTGCCAAAATCTTTGTTTAATATTTTGTTTAAAAATAAAAAATGTTCAGGTCTGTTAGAGTAATTCCTGATTTCTTTGGTTTACAGAAAAGAAAATTCAATAACAAAGGAAGAAAAAGAGAAAGCCATTCAGCATAATTCATTACTTTTTGTTTTAGTTAAACTAATTCGTAACAATTGGCAACCACACAACAGAGTACCACTTTCTATTTCTTCTTTACCCAAAACCATGACAACTGCACAATTCCCATCCGCACTAAAACCACTCACCATACAAGCATCAAACAATATCCCAACCCATGTTTTCCATTTCCAAAATTAAAGTAACATTCACTTCTGTAATCAGTTCAAGAACCCAGAATGTTGCTAAAACCAAACAAAAGGCTTTCAACAAAATGGGATCAAATGGAGCAAAGAAATATGCATAAAAAGTAAAGCCTCACCTGGTTTCTTCAAGCCTCAATTTCCGATTGGGAATCCAAGTGCCATTGTGGTTTCAGTGTTCAGAGCATGTATTTTAGGGTTTGTCAATTTGGAGGTAAGTGCGAGTTTACGAGCATAGAGCTCCAATTTTTGTTCTGAAGCAGTAGCCGAGTGACTGAGTCTGAGTGCATATACCCCCAAACCCAAACCCAGACCCAGAAAAGAGGCTGTCGTCTTCGTCTCTACCTTAATTTTCTTTTTTACTGTTTTCGGTTGACATTTTCACTCTCCAAATTTTTCTTTTTTACTGTTTCGTAATTGTTACGTGTACGTATGGTGCACGTGCAACTGCGTTGCCAACTTGGGGAGTCCAGATCTTCTGTTCTTATTTTCCCCATTGCCTCTTTGTATGCTTTCTCAAGCATATATATGATATCGATGATAATTTCGTATTTTTTCATGTGACGATATCGTAGTTTTTTCGAATTTTCAAAATATTCCTCACAATTTCCCTTATATCTCTTACGACATTAAAAGTACCTCTAGCTGAAGGTAATACTATTATTATGTTTATGTTCGTAAATACTTAAAACTCTTATTATTTCTCAGCGAGCATTATATGCAATCTTAGTCACATAAATCCACCATACAATGAAGTTTTATCAATTTCTTTGGTTATGTTGTTAGATAATTGTTTAAACAAGCATGTCTCTAGTTTTCGTTCAAAATTTCCACATTTTTCTAATAATTTTCATGGTTTTTCATCAATTTTTAACGATATCGATGTTTTCCTGATATTTCCATCGATATTTCCGTTTTTTGGACCACTGATATATTCCCAAATTCCTGATATTTAATTCCTTAATTAAACCTGAGAAGAAGAAGAAGAAGGAGAAACAGAAGAAGAAGCAACAGACGGATGAAGAAGAGGAAGCAGTTACAGCTAAAATGAATTCTATGCAGTGAGGGGTGAAGAGAATCTAGTGGGATAAGTGGTATTTGCATGCATCTCATGAAGGAAGGAACGATTGAGATTTTTCTATAAAAAAATTTTGGATGGCCAAGATTAATTTGTTAGTTGAGTCAATAGTCAGTAGTCAATGTAACATCATACATCAACCAATGGAGGAGGGGTGATGTGCCTTATATGTACATGCCCACCTCCATCTAGCACGAGGCCTTTTGGGAACTCACTGACTTCGGAGTCATGGGAACTCTGAAGTTAAGCGAGTTGGGGCTAGAGCAATCCCAGGATGGGTGACCCACTAGGAAGTTGCTCGTGAGTTCCCAGAAATAAACCGTGAGGGCAGAGAGGGGGGCCCAAAGCGGACAATATCGTGCTACGGCGGAGTTGATCCGGGATGTGACAATTTGGTATCAAATCTACTCTGTCGTGTGGTGCGAGTGTGCCGACAAGGACGTCGGGCCCTTAAGGGGGGTGGATTGTAACATCCCACATCGACCAACGGAGAAGGGGTGATGTGCCTTATATGTACATGCCCTCCTCCATCTAGCACGAGGCCTTTTAGGAGCTCACTGGCTTCAGAGTCATGGGAACTCCGAAGTTAAGCGAGTTGGGGCTAGAGCAATCCCAAGATGGGTGACTCACTGGGAAGTTGTTTGTGAGTTCTCAGAAACAAAATCGTGAGGACAGAGTGGGGGGCCCAAAGCGGACATATCGTGCTACAGCGGAGCCGATTCGGGATGTGACAATCAATATACAATCAACACAATGAATAGCTAAGATTCAACAGTCAAAAGTCAACAAAAATGGGCGACTTGGATGAGTTGGGTAGGTGACTAAACATGCAACATTCCACAATCAACCGTCATTATCTAATCGTCACTATTTCACCACATGGCACCTGATCACCCTTTAACCAATTTGGTTATGCCACATGGTGCAATGTTATTGCCTTGTCACTACCGTGCAAGTGTTATACTTGTTAATCGACACAAATTAATGTGCTAATCATCCAATTAAAAATACCCGCAAGTACACAAATTCATTGGGGTATAGATTCTGTAAGTACGGGATCAATCCCACAAGGAATTGTTGGCTTCCTACAAGTTCTAATTTGAGTACGTAAAGAAAACTTATTTAACACTGTGGGGGTCTTTTTGTTCCAGCAGCCTATCGAATGGGCTTGGGCTGCTGTGAGAAGAAAGCGAACAAAAAAGATCCTCCTGAAGCCTGAGTTCAAGAACCAGACTCCCGAAAGAATTTAAAAAGACTTGCTGAAGCCTTAGAAAATACGTTCGGGTTCTTTTCACCAACACCCAGAAGAACGCATGAATTTCATTAATGACTCAGCGTGAGGAGCTTGTGGCATGGGAGCTGAGCTTTCACAGGTTTAGCAATTTGAGAGAGAGAGAGAGATCAGAACATGAATTTCTTTGGAGAGACAGGTTTCAGAGTGGGAAAGGGGAGAATTAGGATGGCTTCTATCTTAAAACAGGGAGAAACGATGGGGGTAGAAGATGGGAAAATTCCAGTTCGCTTGACGAAGCTTGGTCTTGCTCTGGAATGGTGTGTGTTGCTGGGTAGAAGAAGCTCTGTTTTATAGGCGCTTGGAAATCCAATTTCGTCGATCTTCCATTCCCACTTTTCCCTTCCCTTTTTCCAATTGCCTCCTTTCTTGTGAAAAATCCTTGACAAGGGTGCCTGAATCAATGGCCTCTTATGGTTCCAAGGTTTTGTGCGGCTGAGCCTTCCCATGGAGGTGAGGCGCCACTTGCTTTTGCCTTTTATTTTGAATTGGAGCTCACAGAGGAAAGGGGAGAATGGGCGAAGTCTTTTACCCAGTGGGTATTTCTGCTATGCTCATGGATTTCCTATGGTCCTTGCTATGACCCTTGGTTGACCACATGGGAGCTCTGGTATGGGTGGAGCTCGATGTTGGATTTTTCTAGGAGACGCTGGGCTGGGCTTCGTGCATAATTTTGAGGCTGCTGGTGTTTTCCCTTCCAGCGGCCTGCACGCTTTCGTCCAACTGCTGGAAGTGTGTTATTTGTTTTTTGGGCTTTCTAACTATCGTGAATTTTCCTAAATACTACAGTAGCCTATGGGGTATCTTCCTAAGGCATTGGACCCTATTCTTCTCTCTCATGCTAACCCATGTACTTGGGCCCGGGGAATGGGCCTGAGTTTCAGTGCCCCCAAGTGGCATAAAACTTCCATTCCTCGGTCCCTCAATGGGCCCTGTGAGTGCTCGTACCCATCCATACCACAACCTTCTCAGCAAGCCCCGGGTAATTATGTGGCTTGGGCCCACTTGAGTTTGTAGCATGGCATGATGGCATGGCGCGTTGCTTGTGCTTGCTTTTTATCGCATCCCATTAAACCAATATCGAGTTAAATGGCACCGGACGGGTTCATGAGTGCGAATTACGAAGTTGTTGCATTTTGGCATGCTCGCTTGGCGTGATGCGTAACACATGGCTTGCGTAGGCGGGCCCTACAATTTCCCATCATGCCCCTAGGGGGTTTCTTTTGTGATTAATTATTTGCGCTGGCCGAGAATAAGCTTGGGCCTAACCTCTGGATTTTTGGGCCTCTACATTAGCCCCCTTGATTATTGGGGCCATGAGCAGATTTTGAGATGGGCCTAATAATCAAACCCAGCCCAAAAGTCAAATCAATGTCAGATGACATGACCTTCTCGTTTCCCGCGTGCGTGTGCTGCTGCCATGATGGTCTTCCAGCAGCCTTTTACGTTTCCCAGGTACGCTTCGTTTAAGTCTGTCTCCTTTTATTTCTTCTTCTTCTTTCCTCGTCTTTGGTTTCTCTCCTCCGTGTGTGCGCATCCCAACTTTTCACTCTCCTTTTCCTGATTTTACTAGTTCTTCCTCACACTCAGGCTTGGACACCCTCTGAGACAGGAAATCGCTAAAGGGCGTCCTCCATAACCGCCGGTTGGTTAAGCGCAGAGAAACTGCTCGCAACTGCTGGGAGGGGCCACTATTCCTCTTTAAAAAAACCCTAGCTTCCTTGAACTTTTCCTTCAATTCATCAAAGGCTAGGCCTGGCACGATTATTTCGCAGAACGAGGAACGATTCGAAGAGAAAATTGCAGGCAGTCCCTTTCTCCTTGTCCCCGACAAGCTGCTGGAGCGAACACCATCGAAGGCAGAGGTAAGCCTCGCTCCTTTATTTTTTTATTTTGTTTTTTGTTTCTCTACCCTGTCACTTCTTTCTTCAATTGCCGTTGCTGTTTGCTTGCTCGATCCCCCCTTTTTCTTTTTTTTTTTACCCAAGTCTGGATTTGGGATACGCACCACCAATTAGCAATTTTAAGCATGCTTCAAGTGTCAATTTGTTCCTTTTTTTTTTCATCGAGTAACCCTCCTTTTGGATGAAATCGTATAAATGCGTTGGCTTGATCCTTCTACAAGCGTGATATTGGCATGAAATTGTAAGAACAATGGAGCTGTGCATATGTGTGCGTGGGTTCCTTTTATGTCCCCCTGTTTTTGATATAGTGAGAATCTGGGTCTTCAGGCTATTCGTAAGGTGCTGGAACTTACGCACTTTTGCCTTTTTCCTTGCAGATATCTGTGACTCAGTGGCCCTTATCATGGCATCTACCGATCTTCCGCCAATCATGATGGACCACCTATATTCGATGGATGATGGTCTCAAAGCGGGAGGGCCCCTTTTGTCGCTCGAAAAAGCTTGTGAGAACCCTGTCGTTGGCGATGAGCCATTGCCTGAGACTGTCTCCGTGGTCGACCCTGCTTCTGTATCTAGGTGCTGCATTGAGAAAGGTTTATTTCCAGCCGTCCCCTTATTCTTCCAGCACCCTTGCAGCATTAGTAAAAGCTGGTCAGAATGGGTTGATCGTGAGTTGCTGGACCCATCTACTTGCGATATTTTACACCGGGCGCAAGTTCTTGAAGCCATCTTCTTATCCAAGCTGTGGGATATCCATATCGAAGTGAGGATGCTTCGTCATGTAGTCCGGAGGTGGAGCAAAGCTACTCACACCTTTGTATGCTCATGGGGGGAGTTTACTCCGACTCTTGAGGACGTAGCCAACATAATTCGCCTCCCTGTCTGCGGTAATCGGAGTCCTTTTGATATTGCCCTTACTCCGGCAGAGATAGACATCCTTGCAGTCCTGCGAAAGGGCGCTCCTACCTCTCCCAGCACCGCGCTTCGCTTCAGCAACTGGATACAGCACTTTGGTAATGTGGATAGGCAGGGACCTTGGCGATTAGCTGCGTTTGTATCATTGTGGCTTGGGCGATTCGTGCTCTGCGACTTTTCCCATGACTGCCTTCACGAGCGCGTATTTCCTTTGGCCTTAGCTATTGTTCGTGGTGACTCAATCCCTTTAGCCCCCGTGTTCCTAGGGCACTTGTACGGGTTGCTCGATCAGTGCCAGATCTTGGAGAAAAATGCAGCGGGAACTATGGGCGTAGAGACTCTTCTGAACTCCGGCTTTCTGCAAGTGTTTTTGTGGGAACACCTCAAGGGGCTGGATGTGTGCCCACTCCCTTATTCACATGCCCTGCAGTCTGCTGATATGGGCAACGGTTCTTTCATGCCGGGTAGTCTCCCTCTTGTCTGCAGGTGGTTCAAGCGAATGCAGAGGAAAGGCCAAGATGTTTTAAGGCTGCTGGATAATATTGAGTACTTCATCTTTCGCCCATACGGCACCTCAGCGGAAACCTTCACTTTTGTGCCCTTTTACGCTGATGTTGACGACATCGTTGAAGTTCCAGCAGTGATGCCTCAAGGCTGCTGTTTCAGAAGATATTCCTTGTTAAATGCCGCATGCCTCCCACTGCCCACCTTAGGCGACAACCGCTCGGAAGTCTCCGTGACTTACTCACCCCACCGGGTCAGACGCAGCTGGGACTTGACCAGGGCGTGCCAAACGATCTTAACCATGGTGAACCCTTCCTTCTTCACAGGGTCTTTTGGAGTAACCGCAACATACCGGGCAGCGTTAGGCCCCCTTTCCTAGCTGGCAAGAGAAGAATTGGGGGTTTCTCACCCGGATATCAAGCCTACTGGAACCGCTGCCTTGCTTCCATGCACGAGTTCCAATCCTCCCCTTGTGACAGATTGCCTCCGACTACCGCTCGTCTTGCTGGTCTAGTATCAGAGGAGAAAGCGATTCCCTTGAGCGTGAAGCGCAACCTCCCCTTTATTTCTAAAAGTGGTGACATTGTCGGGGAGTTCTCCAAGGTGAAGCAGAGACCAAGAACACAGAGTCCCTGCAGTTCTGGGAAAAGGGCAGCGCCGCCGTCAGGTAAACAGAAACAGGAGGAGAAACCAAGCGCGAAGAAGGCGCAGGTCGCAGGTAAACCTAGGAGGTTCATCCCAAAGGTGGCGTCGAGTGGCCCTCCCCGAACTAAAGAAGTAACTCCCTCAGCACGCTCACAACCCTCACAACCTGCTGCATCCGAGAGCCAGGGCCGTGCTGGCAAGGCGCCGGAGACCACCCCACTTCGCAGTAAGTGCTGACTACTTTCCTCTGCCTGCCTTCTTTTTTTTTATATATTTATTCATTATTTATTTATTCACCTAACCTTCCTTCTTTTCTCTTCCTAAGAAAAAATGGGCACCACCCCGAAGAGGAAAAGAAGCGGTGCAGCTCTTGTAAGTCCCGACGTGGCTCCAAAACGTCGTAGCATGCGCATCCTACATGCACGATTCACTAGGGGTCGTACGAGCGATAGCGAGACTTCCGGAGGCGGGGTTGTGGTGACCATTGATGATGATAGTGATGGCGATGATGCCACCGAGATTGAGGCTAGTGTCCCGGAGCAAGAGGGTGTTGATGACATAGATGACACCCGTGAGGATTTTGGTGAGGGTGATCATTACGATCATGCTGAAGATGCATTTGTGCATTCCAGCAGCTACCCGGAAGAGCAGGGTGGCTCAGATGCTTTTACTGATAGTAGTGTGCGTCGCATCAATATTGAATCGGTATCCATTTCATGTCTTGTTTCGCTTTTGCTTCCTCATTCCGTGAGCCGCTTATTTACCCTTTGCCTTCATTTTGCAGATTGTTGATGTTACTGACGACCAAAACCTTACTGCTGCTGCTGCTGATTCTGCACAGAATACCCAAGAGGTATCCATTGTTTGCTCCGCCTACATATCCTTTTCCTATTTTCATTCTTCTTTAGTCAGGCAATCCTTCTTTTGCTTTCCAACTATGCACGTGACGTAGCTCGTTAAATGCCTCATTCTTATCTTGCGTACTCCCCCCCTTTTTTTAGGTTGGGCATGCTGCTTGCGGTATGGAAATTGTGCCTGTGGTGCCCTCTTCTTCCAGCACATTTGACTCGCTGGTTGAAGCAGCCCTTGCCGAGTCTTCTCCGACCATTGTACCTGCAAATTCTCCTGACGCAGTACCCGTGTCCCAGGCCGCGAGTCCACTGTCGCTCATCATTCGGCACTTCCTTCGAAGGAACCTAGAAACTGACCTTTCACCCACTCTTCCAGCAGCTTTCCGGAGTAAGACATTTACTTTTCATGGTACACTGCCCGCTCCATCTCACATTCAGCCGCTTCTCCGGATACCAGGCTCGAGCTCCCCAGCACCTCTTCCGTTGGTCCCATTTGATAATGCTGCTACTGATGGAGAGCCCTTGGCTAAGGATACTGTCACAGAGATCATTCCTGCAGGGCACTCATCTAACACATCTTGGCTAGAATGGGAACGATCCTTTATTGCATTTAGGGCCTTCTTTGATAGTGGAGTCCAGGTCCTTCGATCCGCAGATGAACTCCTGCCACTTTTTCACCGATTCAATGGCTACGCAATGTTTCGAGGAGCCCTTGTTTATCCCGAGACAGTTGCGGCTTTGGAAAAATTTATGGAGAAATACGGAGACTTCATGGATAGTACAAGCATTACCGCCTCCTTTTCACGGTGTGCTGCCTTTCGGGCCCTTGGCCTAGTGCTCCATGGAATGGATACCACACAATTGCTGGATATTACAGACCACAGACTTCTTTGCTGGCGGGATGCGATTTGTGAAGCCATGACCTTGGGCTTTCGGGTAGATTTTCTTCTAAGCTTGGTGCGAGATTTGGCACGTGCTGTCTTCGGGGCACGGGCTGTTCATAGCATGGAGTCGTCTTCCAGTCCTGACGAAATAAGAGCAGCGGCAGAGGCCTTGAGCCTGAAGCAACGTGAGCTGGAAAATCAGCACGAGGAACTGCGCGCCCTTCTTCTCGCCCAGGGTGTTTCCGCTGACGGTGCTGGCTGCGTGGCGGAGGCAATAACCAGGTCCTCCTGCAAGGCTTCCGCTGTCCCTTTTTAGCTGCATCTGATGATTTTGAGGTTCGTGACTCTTCATCCATTTTCATTCATGCTCCTCTCTTCTTTTTTTTTTCTAATCTTCTCCAGTGTCTATCGACTCCACTTTTGACATTCACTCTTGTCTCGTCTTGCAAGTTATCATTTTTGCTTGGCGTGGAATTGACTGGCCCAACATTTTGAAGAACACATTAGCTCTAGCCTGTATAACTTAGCTTTGCTCGTGTTGTATTTCCTTTAGATGTCCTAGCACCTGTACTGTGGAATCCTTGTATCGTAACGCTGTTGTGATCAAGCTGCTGGAACCTATGTTTTATTTTCTTTTGGATGCTGGAGACATATTGTAACCTTTGTTTGGTACACATATATATATATATGCTGCCTGGTTGGCCGAATTTGTTCTTGTGAATTGCTTGAGATCGTTTGAGATTTTCTGACAGGTTGGATATCTTCAAAAACGAAGAATATGCTGCCAAAATTTTGGTAGAATTCCCAGATTTTATTTGCATGGCGTGCCTATCTACTAAGCCTGAAAAACATCTTCTCGTCATGCTTTAAAGGGACCGGACACGATTTTCACCGTGATTTTTATAAAATTCACAGATATCTTGCATATTCCGATTGCTTGCCAAAAGAGAATCATGATTTCGTTGCTCCAGCATTTCAAGAATGCATGTCTTTTTGCAATAGCTTGGCTTTGCATACTGATGTTATTTTGCTTGGGCTTGATAGTTCGGGATCCCATCCAAGTGGCTTTGCTTGGCATGTTTTACTGCTAAGTAGCATGTGTTTATCACTTTATTTTTTTATTTTTTATATACGTACATATATATATAGTGTTTGGTGCAAAGTAAGTTTGGGATATATAAAATAATATTTCAGAGGCAGGTTTTCTTTTTCAAAATACTCCTTCATTTTCATTGCAAGGCTCGTGCTACCATAGTGGTGCATCATACAAGAATTTTCCAAAATACCAAGTAAAATAATAGAAGGAGTTCATGTCTGAAATGAAAAGGAATGGCATAACGAAAGTGCCTAATATAAAACTAACTTAGCAGTAGTACGGTTTGAGCCACTTCCCGTTGATGGGATCCGTTAGCATGCCTTCTTTGACAGAGACCAAGAGATAATAGCCGCTGCTGTAGACTTCTTTGACTGCGAATGGTCCTTCCCATTGCGGAGCAAATTTGGAAGGTCCCGATACTTGTCTTCTCACATGTTCGACGACTTTTAGCACGAGGTCTCCTTGCTTGAAGGCTTGCGGCTTGACTGTTCTGTTGTAAGCTTGTGCAATGGTTTTGTGGTAAAGCGCTGTTCTTCTTTCGGCTTCCGCTCTTTTTTCGTCGACAGCTTCGAGGTCTAATAGGCACCAATCTGAGCATGACTTCATATCCCATTCGAGATCATTGACAGCCGATACCCTGGCCGTGGGGATGGTGATTTCTACTGGTGAAATGGCATCAGACCCATACACAAGAGAATAAGGCGAAAAACCTGTAGCGTACACCATCTTGCTTTTTATCGCATGGCATGATGGCATGATGGCATGGCGCGTTGCTTGTGCTTGCTTTTTATCGCATCCCATTAAACCAATATCGAGTTAAATGGCACCGGACGGGTTCATGAGTGCGAACTTACGAAGTTGTTGCATTTTGGCATGCTTGCTTGGCGTGATGCGTAACACATGGCTTGCGTAGGCGGGCCCTACAATTTTCCATCATGCCCCTAGGGGGTTTCTTTTGTGATTAATTATTTGCGCTGGGCCGAGAATAAGCTTGGGCCTAACCTTTGGATTTTTGGGCCTCTACAAACACACCACAAATGTAAGACGCAAAGTGGAAACTAAAAAATGAGCAAAGAAAGGTAAAAGAAAGGAAAGAAAACAAGAAACCGAAGAAAAACACAAATTTCACGTTCGACCTCTGTCTAGTTTTTGGCCCATAACTTTCCAACCGTTTGTCCGAATTTAACGTACTTTACATGGTTGGATTCAGAACATAAAAAGGAAGAACTAATGGTGGACCAAAAGTCAAAAATCATGAACAGTGAGCGACCGGTCGCATGAACAGTGAGACCGGTCGTTTTTGGACAAATTCATCAGCGACCGGTCGTTGAACAGTGACAACCGGTCGTTTTTGATAGGTTCGTTTTCTCTGTTTTTCAGCTTCGACTTTTGTCCAATTTTTGACCTATAACTTTCCAACTGTTTGGCCAAATTTCAAGTTATTTATACGGTTGGATTCAGCACAACAAATGGAAGAATATAATGCGGACCAAAAGTAAAAAAAAAAAAAATACATAAATAAACAAAATTCAGTAAAGAAGACACACAACATTTCAAACACACACACACTCACATTGGGGGGGGGGGGGGGGGGGGGGGGGGGGGTTTGATTTGATTTGAGTGACCTATTTCTAATGCCTGAATGTAAATGAACTCTAATTTTAACAAGAATAGAAGGAATGAAAATCAAAATGTGAAAGTAAAATGTAACAAATACTAGGGTTTCAGAATCCATCCTAAACAATCTTACCCATGTTCATGGACACTCAAGTGATGAATTCTAAATGTGTTGATGAAGATGTTCGCAATCAAAACCGGGTCTAGTGGCTCAAGATGCATTGATTCTCTCTATTATAAGTAGAGTGCAGGGCTAATGCTACAATACTCGTGCCTTCCTTATAACCAATCTAGGTGTTCTCAGTACTTCAATTCAATTACAAGAAAAACCCATTAAGTTCAAAGAGAATATGAACATCACAAGAACCCTAATAGTATGATGTTTACATTAGGCATTCAAGAAACCAATTCACATGGATGATTCTTACTTTATCCATTTATTGCTTAGGAAAACATGAGAAAACACATAATCCCAACAACCTCAAGAAGCATACTTTCAAAGATGATCAATCAAACAAAAACATACATCAAGGATAGATTATTTTAGTGAATGGGAATTCATCAACAATATCTAGAAATTCATACACTCAAGCATCAGAACAATGGAGTATTCATGTTTAGGGCTTCAACCTACGCCCTAGCTATGGAGTTTAGTTGCTCATACTTATTTCAAACACAAATTAAAAACAAAACTAGAAAGAGTTTACAGATTTTGTGAAAGTGATGGAAGCTCAAGGTCTTCAATGGTGGAAATCTCTTCCACTTCTTGCTTGGCTGCCCTTGTCTTCCTCCTTGAGCTCTCTAGCTCTAAAAATAAATCTCTGCAAAGTTGAAGAATAATTCAATGAATTGCAGATGCACTTCTCTTTGCTCCTTCCCTCCTTGCTTTCCAGCTCAGTTTTTCAATATAAAACTCCACCTTTTGCTAAAGCCTTTTGCCTTTGTCTCCTTGCCATGATGGGGTTCTTTGGCTCTTGTCTTCACCAAGATGCTCTTTGTCTTAGAAAATTACACTCCAAAGTGATTTCTTGTTACCAAATGGTATGGTAACAAGAAGAATGAAGATGACACTATGGAGGTAAAAACTGGTCCAAGACAAATCTCTAGAGCTGTTGTAACATGTAGGATCAGTTGGATAGGCTATACTTGTCCAATGGAGCTCAAATTCGAATATGTTGTAGTCAACATCCATTGGAACAAGTTTCATGAAGATCTTCATCTCATCCGAGCACCGAAGTATGCTGATCCAAGGCCAAGAAGTTGACCTACGAAAATGAAAAAAAAACAGAATTGATAACCAATAATGCACTTTTAGCTCATTTTCATTCTAACCAAGGTAAAGTCTATGAAAACATACAAAGGAAGTAAAAAAGCTATAAAATGTCAAGAACTAACTCAAAATAATGGGTGAATTACATGATAAATCATGTGTAAAAATGAACCCAACAAACTTCTCAAACTTAACTTTTGCTAGTCCTTGAGCAAAACAGAAACTAAAACAGGACTCAAAACAAACTTTTTGAACACTTTCCAAAGAGAGAGCGACTCATGCAAATGAGTTAAAAGTTTTCACAAGAAAAGCTCAGTTTAGACATCATTCACAAGGCAGCAAAGTTCAGAACACAACATGCTCAAAGTGTAGTAGTGTGATGGCCAAATTCAACTCATTCTCCAATTTCAGTTTCCACACAACTTTGAAAATCATACCAAGCACAAATGTAACTTCAAATCTCACCAAAGTTGTGCTCTCACAAATGAATCATTCGGAAGAGGGTTACAATGCACTCAATGATAAATATGAGAATAGAGTTAAACCATAAGGGACTTAACTCACAATAGAAGGATGAAAAACATGCATGACTATGATCTCAAGAAGGATGCCAAACACTTAAAAGTTGAAAAATGTGTGCAATTCAACCACATGACATTTAGGATCAATTTAGGTCTTACTATAGGTTGTAATGGGGCTAAGGGTGTAAGGTGAGTGAGAAATGAAGGATATGGATACAAGAAAGTCCAAGGAACTCACAATGTAAGAGCATAACAGTTGATTACAAGACCTTGAATCATCATGCTTAAGATTTTCTTTTTTTTTTACGTGATTAAATAGACCACAAAGCCTTATACCTCCACTTATTTTGATTCACACTCCTTTCTTCCATTTGAATCAACCATCATTTTTTTTTGAGGCCAATAAAGAAACTTGGAATTGAAATTTGAATCCATTGTCACTTAACCACAACTTTTCTCTTTTCCTTCACCAATTGAGTGAAGTTCTCTTCTCTCTCTCTCTCTCTTTTTTTTTTTCTTTTCAATATGTAATATCCCTTCCCAAACTTAGCATGAAAAACACATCCAAATAAAAGCTCATGAGTTCCCTAGAAAGGTAAATTCTTGTTTTTCAAGCTAAGGCTTGGAATAATAATTGGTTAAATGAAAGAAAAGGCTTACATGTAGGCTCAAAGTGGTTACAATGGAAAAGCATGCTTAAGCATGCATATGGTTAGCTTGAAAGGAACAAACGGTCCAAAGAGGGCCTTAATATCATTTCTCAAATGTCATGTAATCAAATTGCACAAGAATGAATGTCTTTTAAGTGCTCAACCAAGTCAATGAATAATGAGATCAAACAACAACTCGGATGACAAGAAAATAAGAATATGTGTATAACACTCATGAATTGAAGCACAAGGCTCAAAGCTCACATTATATGGTTATACAAGTCTAATTCATGCTTGATACAATTCTTTAGATCATGCAAGTCCCTCAATTGGAGAATTATGAAACAAATGGCAAGTGCATAAATGGTTTCAAACATATCATGCTAGAACGATGCCATTTAGTGAATAATAATTTTTTTTTATATTTTTTTAATATATATATATTTTTAACATTTTCAATCAAGTCATGTAAACATTCATCACAATCTCATCATATGTGTCCGGAAAGTGACTTGAAAACAAAATAACTCAAAACTGAAAACAAAACAAAACAAAACAAAATAAAAGAAAGCAAGAAATTAAGTGAAACGAAAATGACTTGCTACCCCTTCCCAAACTTAGAAATAAACATTGTCCTCAATGTTGAAAATTTAGGCATCAGCAATGTTAAAACAAGAAATGAAAGGGATTAAAGCAATTAAATAAAAGAACAAACAAGAATTAAACTACAACACAATTGCAAAAACAAAAACAAAACAAAACAAAACAAAGCAAAGTAAAACAAAACAAAACAAAACAAAACAAAATAAAATAGTAAGCCCTAAAAACAGTCCTACGCAGGCAGAAATCCAACCCATTGGAACACCCAAACCAATTGAAAACCCAACCCAAACGCTTATTATTATGATTAATTTTTTTTTAAAGCTAAAAACAAAAAAGCGTTGTCAGAAGCACAAGGAATGAGATTTCTGAAAAGGAAAAAAAAAAAGTGGACCCTGATGTCTTGGCTCCTGGTAAGTCACGGGCATACAAAGTGAGAGACATGTCAACATGTAGAGGCCCCTCGCACATTCCCAAGCTAGAATTATTGGCCTCTTGGAAAGGCGTGAAGACTTTTCAGACTGCGTTGAAAGGTGGAATTGCAATTAATGGAGTTGGGGGACAGGTGCGGTGACAGATGTGTATAAGCTGTAGGGGACGCGCAAAGATCAGATGCACAGTGGCTAGGGTTAAGCAAAAACTACGTCTATAAAAGAGAAAGATAAAGAGGGGGGAAAAACACAAACTCAGAAACACACAAAAGAGAAAAGAAACAAGAAAAAAAAGTGAGAAATCAAATGGCATCTTCATTCCAATTTTCATTGGATCTCAACCTAGCTCCACCGACTCAAACATGGGGTCAAGGAGCAGCACCAGTTTGGATGCCCTACTTTGCATCCTCACGAGGACCCGTGACTGTAAATGACTTAATACTCCTAGATGACAATGTCGCCGTTGGAGTTGCAAGAAATTTAGTGACTCCCATAGATATACGTGTGCTGGGGACAAGGGAGGACAACCGGATCATGAGTGATGCCCTGGCACTGAGCGTGCAAACTACGACATGTGTTGCAAGTATGGGTTATTGCCTAATGGCGAAATCCAACGAGGTGGAGGTGTTGAAGGCCCAGTTGGCAGCGGAGCGGAGTTTGGTTGAGGAATGTCAGAGTACTATAAAAAGCTTGAAAATGGAGAGGTCAAGGACAATAGAGGTGAATCGACATCAGCTGGAAGCATTGCAGGAAGAGAATAAAAATCTATCAAAGATGGTAGATTTTTACTCTCAGGACATGCAAAAGCAGTTGGAGGCCTTAGACCGACCGGGTAAACGCAAGCAACCAGATCGCGAGATAAGTTGTGCTCAGGCTAAGAGTGCGATCTTTGGGAGCTCAAGTGATGAGCCCCAAGAGGCTGTGTGTGAAAACCTAAGAGAGGACATGCAGAGGGCCAAACTAAAAGCTCATATGGTCGAGACACCGAGCACTGTGAAGAAGTGATTTCTACTACATTATTAGTGTGTTTCTTATTTTGTTGTTGTTGTTGTTGTTGTTTTGTTTTGGAAATAAAAGAATAAAGTTCCAAAAGAAAAAGAAAAAAGAAAACACACTTCCCAAACTTCAATAAAAGAAAGACGACAACCGAAAAGGACATGCAAAAGCACAATGCACCAGAAAACAGGGAGGAAAAAAAGTAAAGTGAAAGTAGAAATGCTCCCCTCTAAATGGAAGAGACCGCAAAATGCTCGGGAGATCCGAAGTGGTGTCGGCTCCCTCATCAGCATATGTCTATTTAAACCATTTCTCGATTGAGTTGAGGAGTACCCTGCATTTCTTCCTGAAAACTCAGAGAAAATCATCAGATAATCAAGAAAAGTAATGGAAACCTCATCCACTCAGATTGATGATCTCAATCTGGAGTTATCTCTTGCGACGCTGTTGGCCCAGTTAAATACTCCTCCAAACCCTGTTTTCCCAAACTCCTCCTACCATCATGGCATTGCCTCAACCTTCTCTGAGGCAATGCCGAACGGAGGAGTACTGTTGGGAGACATGGTTTTGAGTAGACTCACATTGGCGGATCATCAGCATATAGCTCAGAGGTCTGACAGAGTTGCAGTAGATGAGTCTCACACATTAACCATGCACCACAACAACAAATTTAGGGCTGCACCTACTAGCGAGGACGCGAGAGTGTGTAGCGCTGACTGAGGAAGTAGCTTCCTTGAAGGCTCAGGTGGCGGACTTGCAGAGGCGGCTCTACTATGCCAACCAGCATGTAGAAACACTGCAAAAGAGAAATGAGGACCATGTAGAGCTATTGCAGGTTCTACAAGTAAGAGCAAATAGAGGCAATTAGCATGATGCCTCAGGTGGCTCAGAATGTAAAAAGAAACATGTGATTCAAAAATCTATGTACGCATTTTCAAGTTTGTGTTTGTAATCACATGTTATGGAATGAAATAAGCATTCAAGTCAAGTTTCTAATTGTGCAATCATGAATCAAAATCACTTCCCAAACTTATATGAAACACTGTTTATGAATGATGAAGATTTAAGATCAAACAATGTCATAAAGAAAAGTTGGAATGAACAAAAATAAAATAGAATAAGAAGAGAGTACCAAAAAAAAAAAAAGTTACACTAACAATAAAAGTTGAAATAAACAAACCAAACAACTCTCTTAAATAAAACCACCAAAAAAAAAAAAAAACAAAGCAAAAGTTCAAATGGGTACAACACTCTCAAAGTCTACTCATCATCATCATCATCAGAATCCTCATCATCATCATCTCCTGCAGTGCTCTCGGGCTGACCTGGCATTTGGAGGTAGGTCCAAATGGCATCAATGGAGGTGCTCATCTGCTGCATCTGATGGTACTTGAGCATTTGCATGTCCCAAATGGCTTGGAGACGAGGGTCCCAAGCGGAAGTGTTGACATTGGGAGCAAGTGGGAATGGCTGGGATGATGTCGGCATACGCGGCTGCGGTGGAGGCATAGAGGGTGGCACTGGAGCTGGTCTGGTAGCATCACGCGGCTGAGAAATACTCTTGGACACAGAAGTGTCCGAAATAGGACCCATGGGCTCAGCAATTATATCATTTGGGTGAGCTCGAATAGTAGAGTGTGCAAATCATGCTGACAAGGCAAGGATAATAAATAATACATTTCTTACGCGCACATGCCTTTAAACGTTAAAAAATAATGTCCTCTATGGGTAGGGAAAAAGTTCCCTCATGCAAAAATTTTAGGATCTAGACCCCTATAGTGGGAATTTCCCACCGTTGGCTGAATGGGTAGATGTTGTGGACCACAAAGCTCCACAAAATGGCAAAGTAGGGTGTCAACTTACCCTGAATGAGGACAGTCTTTTTGGTTTGGGACGCAAAGGCAGTAGGGTCAGCATAGAAAAGCCTTTCAGCTGCGTCTTGCAAATTAAAATCTCTACCCAAATAGCGGTTCCATTCATCAGTATCCTCCTCAGGCAAGTTAAGAACATCAGAGATAATGGAGGGGGAAAGGTCAATATTTTTGCCTCGAACCTTAATGGGCACTGTTTGGTTGTCGTTAGGCTCCACCCTAGGGAAAGCAGCATAAAATTCTTGCACTATAGACTCATTATATTTTCCATAGATACGACCTAAAGGTAAGAGGTTTCTATCCCTAAGAAGGTGTTGGACTTGGATAAGTCCAATGAATTAGATTGAGGGACTGAGGTCTAGGTTACGCTCGGTAACCACAGATGCAGTTAAAAGTGACTCTTCCGATTGAGGTGCACTTCGTGAGGAAGATGCACCCTTATTTGTACCCTTTGTAGCTCTAGACATCTAAGGAAAAAAAAGAAGAATAAATATGCACAAAGCAAGAAAAAAAAATGCCACAATTCCAAAACATTCAAAATGCCACAATTAAATCACAATGCCAAAATGAAATCACAATGCCAAATTGCATCAATAAACAACAGTATTAACAACAATTATCAATGTAAAAGAGATAGAGAGTGAGAAAACATACCCATATGAGCAAACCCACACCAATTGAGAAACAACAAACCAAAACCAAAAGAAAAGAAAAGAAAAACAAAATAGCACAAATTAGAAACAAGAACAAGTAAAGGAATGAATTAGAGCAAGAAAATCAAAGAGAAACATAAAAAAAAACTAAACTTACCTTGGTTGAAAGTTCAAACCCCAACCCAAAATCTTCTTAGAATTGATTGAAACACTTGAAATTTCTAGGAATAGATGCCAAAAATGGATTATACTCGAAAAATCAAGTGAGAAAAGTGTGATTTAGGTGAAGATTGGAGTGGGTTGTGAGAGATTTAGAGAGAGAGAAGAGAGGAAAATTCGAAGTGTAGAGAGAGAAAGAGGTTAAGTCTGCTGGAAGAAGAAGAAGTGAGGAGAGAGAAGAGAGAAAAGAAGAAAAAGGAAGCAGAGGAAAAAAAAATCGCGTAGGGCGATCAGTCGCTGGGGGCAGGCAACCGGTCGCTTTTAGGCATAATCAAATTTCCAAATTACGTGAAGAGAGACCGGTTGTTTTAAACAGAGTGTTCTGCGACCGGTCGTGCAGGAAAAAACAACCGGTCGTTTCTGGGGGTTTTTTTTAAAAGAAAAGAAAAAGTTATATATATATATATTTTAAAGAGTGACCGATCGCTAGGAAAATCGACCGGTCGTTTTTACACAGTTTCAAATTTTATCGGTCGCCAAAAAAACGACTGGTTGTGCCTTTTTTTTATAATTATTTATGTATATTTTAAAATTTTACACTCACCTTCCCAACTCAGTTTTGCACCCCTGCAGGTACATCAATGAAGTGGAGCACTTCGTCTTCTTGATGCAAAACATTGTCATGGTAGATTTTCAGCCTATGCCCGTTAACCTTGAATTCCTTTCCCGTGCCAATGTGTCGGATATCAACTGCACCATAAGGATAGACATGAGTAATAACATATGGGCCAGTCCAACGAGATCGAAGCTTACCTGGAAAGAGCTTGAACCAAGAGTTAAAGAGTAATACTCTTTGCCCCACTTCAAACGACTTCCTAATGATATGTTTATCATGATATGCCTTTGTTTTCTCTTTGTAGATTTTGGCATTCTCATATGCATCATTTCGAAGCTCATCCAATTCGCTTAGTTGTAACCTTTTATGATCTCCTGCTTCCTTCATGTCGAAGTTATACTTCTTGATTGCCCAAAGAGCCCTGAGATGACAAGGTTTACCAAAAACTAAACGAAATGGAGACATACCTATCGAAGTCCTGTAGGCGGTTCAGTAGGCCCATAGAGCATCATTGAGGTGCATAGACCAATCCTTGCGAGTAGGACCAATGGTCTTCTCTAATATATGTTTTACCTCCCTGTTAGAAATCTCCACTTGTCCACTGGTTTGAGGATGATACGGGGTGAACACCTTGTGAGTTATGCCATATTTCTTGAGGAGGGCCTCAAATGATCGGTTGCAAAAATGGGATCCTCCGTCACTAATGATAGCCCTTGGTGTTCCAAACCTAGAAAAGATATTGGCTCGAAGAAAGCTAAGAACAACTTTAGAGTCATTAGTCTTGGTTGGAATTGCTTCCACCCATTTTGAAACATAATCAACCGCAAGGAGAATAAATAGATTTATGAAAGATGAAGGAAATGGTCCCATGAAATCTATTCCCCATACATCAAATATTTCAACAATTAGAATTGGATTTAAGGGCATTTGATTTCGAGATGATATGTTACCCATCCTTTGACACCGATCGCAAGATAGACAGAATGTTGAGGCATCTTTGAACAAGCTTGGCCAATATAATCCACTTTGCAGAACTTTCAATGCCATCTTCTTGGCTCCAAAGTGGCCACCACATGCATCCGAGTGACAAAATGTGAGTATGGAGTGAAATTCAGTTTCGGGTACACATCGCCTAATCACAGAGTTTGAGCAATACTTCCACAAATATGGATCATCCCACACATAGGACTTGGTGGTTTTCAGCAATTTGTCTTTTTGCACTCTTGATAAATCCTTGGGTATGTTTCCTGTAGCAAGAAAATTGATAATATCAGCATACCATGGGTTAGAAACTTGTAATGCAAAAAGTTGCTCATCAGGAAAGGATTCACGAAGAGGAAGAGTGTCTTCTTCGGTATTGAAGTTAGTGATCAATCGGCTAAGGTGGTCAGCTACCACATTCTCTGATCCCTTCTTATCTCTGATTTCTATATCAAACTCTTGGAGCAACAAAACCCATCGTATCAATCTTGGTTTTGCATCCTTCTTTGCCAAGAGATATTTCAAAGCTGCATGATCAGTAAAAACAATTACTTTAGAGTCTATCAAATACGAACGAAATTTCTCTAAAGCAAAAATTACAACTAAAAGCTCTTTTTTAGTAGTTGAATAGTTCAACTGAGAATTATTAAGGGTACGGCTTGCATAATATATGGCATGCAATCTCTTCTCAAGTCTTTGTCCCAATACAGCTCCAACTGCAAAATCAGATGCATCACACATTAATTCGAAATGTAAGTTCCAATTAGGAGGAATAATGATAGGTGCAGTAGTGAGAGGAGTTTTGAGCTTTTGAAAAGCTACCAAGCATTCATCATTAAAGTCAAAATTTGCATCTTTAGCAAGCAAGCTGCACAATGGTCGTGAGATCTTGGAAAAATCTTTTATGAATCTTCTATAGAACCCGGCATGTCCTAAGAAGGATCCGATCTCTCTTACTGACGTGGGAGGTGGCAAACTGCTTATCACGTCTACGTTGGCTTTGTCAACCTCAATGCCTTGACTTGAAATCACATGACCTAAAACAATTCCCTGTTGTACCATGAAATGACACTTTTCCCTATTAAGAGAATTAAGTTGCATTCCTGTCATCTTTGCAAAACTAAAGATAAGTTGTTAAGGCATGAATCAAATGAAGAACCAAACACACTAAAATCATCCATGAATGCTTCAATGAATTTTTCTACCATATCGGGGAAAATACTGATCATGCATCGTTGGAACGTGGCCGGGGCATTGCATAATTCAAATGGCATACGCCGGTAGGCGAAGGTGCCATAAGGACATGTGAAAGTCGTCTAGTGTTGGTCTTCAGGGGCTATGACAATTTGGTTGTATCCTGAATAGCCATCCAAGAAACAGTAGTAACTGTGACTTGCAAGTCGTTCAAGCATTTGGTCAATAAATGGCAATGGAAAATGATCCTTACGGGTAGCGGTATTTAACTTTATGTAATCGATGCAAACATCCCACCCCGTTTTAACACGAGAAGGAATAAGTTCGTTCTCCTCATTTTTCACAACAGTTATGCCTGACTTTTTCGGAACCACTTGGACCGGGCTTACCCACTTGCTATCAGAAATAGGATAAATGATACCCACATCCAATAGTTTCAAAACTTCTTTGTGGACTACCTCTATCATGATTGGATTTAACTTGCATTGAGCATCCTTGGTGGGTTTGGAATCATCTTCCAATAAAATTCTGTGCATGCTTCTTGTTGGGCTTATTCCCTTGATGTCCGCAATACTCCAACCAATTGCTCCCTTGTGATCTCTTAACACTCGCATTAACTTCTCTTCATTTTCCACATTGAGATTGCTAGCTATAATCACGGGCAATGTCTCTGTTTCACCTAAATAAACATACTTCAGGTGGGATGGCAATGGTTTGAGCTCTAACTCAGGTGCCCTGTCAAGAGAAGGAACAAGCTTTTCAGTATTGACTGGCAAAGGTATAAAGTTAGGAGTATACCTACGTGGCACGACTGGACATGCATTAAGGAATTGCACAGTCTCATGTAACTCGTCGTCATCAATTTCAGTGACTTGAGGATTTTGTGTCAAAACCTTTTCTAATGAATCTGTACCACAAGTTCAATTGAAAGTATTTTGCACACTTTGATCCAATGTATCAATACGAAAACATTCATGTTCATCACTAGGAAGTTGCAAAGCATCAAATACCTTGAACATTATTGTTTCCCCTTGACCTGTCATTGATAGTGTTCCTTGTCGAACATCAATCTTAGTACCTGTAGTGGCCATGAAAGGGCAGCCAAGGATCAATGGAAGATCCGCACCCGGAATAGGGGCTTCTTCCATTTCTAGCACCAAAAAGTCAGCTGGTAAAATGAGATCATTTACTTTCACCAGTACATCTTCCAAGATTCTTCTTGGATATCTCACTGATCGATTCGCCAATTGAATGCTGACAGAAGTTGGTTTAAGATCACCTAATTTGAGGGCTTCACAAACAAAATAAGGCATTAAATTAATTAAAGCACCTAAATCAATTAAAGCTTTCTCAAACAATTTATCACCAATTATATAAGGAATTGTAAAACTTCATGGATCTTGTAACTTAGGAGGGAGCTTCTTTTGCAAAACAGCAGAAACCTCTTCCATTAGTGCAACTGTTTCATGATCTCTGAATTTCCTTTTGTTGGTACAAAGGTCCTTCAAGAACTTTGCATACCTTGGAATTTGCTTAATTGCATCCAAGAGAGGAATGTTGACTTGCACCTTTATGAAGATTTCCAATATGTCCTTGGCATGTTGATTTTTCTTAGAACTCATCAATTTGTGAGGAAAAGGAGCATGTAAGATATCTTCATCAGTAGGTTCATGACATACTGTTGGCTGCGCAAATCTCATGGCCTGGTGATCCGGGCCGAGGGGATATGCGTTAACATGTGGCTTCCTTCTTTTAGATGCGGTGCGGTTGTGCGCGGGCGTGCCAGCACGGTCTACCGTGCGTCGAGATGGTGATGTGGATGAAATGGTTAAGTGGTGCGCCTGTTTGAGTTCGACTCCTAATCAAACGATTGTGGCCGAGAGAGGAACTGATCTCGGCCGTCAGGTTCACGGCCTGAGCTACAAGGTCGTTTAGTGGTGGTATTGATGGTGGGTTTTGGGCGGTGCTCCGGCGCATTGCTCAGGGAGCGACGGTCGTATGATATATGGGGTGAATGAGAGAGTAACAGAGATGGTGCTCCGGCGCCTTGAAAATCAAGGGTCGTATGATATATTGATGAATGGATTTTCCTTACAATCTAACGCTACTCCTAGGAAAGCAAGTAAAGGTATTGAAAGTGCATTACAGGAAAATATAGTTTGCTCCGTGGGAGGCTTTTGGTTTGGTGTTTGAACCCTTTGAATGTAGCTTGAGCCTCGTATTTATAGGAAGAGTTCCTAGAGGAGTAATCGAGGCTGAAAATCTGTATGGTGGAGCCTGATTAGAACAAGTGGGTAGTCCAATCGACATTTGGGATCGTGAAGCATGGTGCTGTGACCCCATAAATCTTGGTAAATCTCGGCCGCCGCCCTGATCGTGGGTTCTGCGCTTCTGGCCGTGGAGACGCATTTAATGCTCTGATAGCTGGTAACCTAATCTCTCAAGCTGTAAGAATTTTGTAAGAATGTCTGTGCTTAACCACTCTGATTCCTGTCACCAAATCCTGACATTAGTTACTTCCCCTCTTCCCTCGTGCATTAAATGCCCCTTTGCAGCCAGTGGGTTTGCTAGTCAGAGAGGTTACTTCATTAAATGAAGTGTGGGCCCCGGCTGCCACGTGACGATCTGTTTCTAATACCTTTGGCCGTGATTTTGTTCGTCGTGGTCGAGGCCAAGATGATTATGCCTTCGCAACTTTTCCTTTGCTTTTAGGAAGCCAAACATCTGACGAAACGCCACGGAAGGGATGATGATTCTATCTTGGCCGAGATTCCTTCCCGGCCCCGGAGGAGTACGACCTTCCTCCTTATGAGGCCGAGGAGAAACTGCCATGCGATTGATGAAGATGGGAAGACCTGGTATGATGATTCTATCTTGGCCATGCCCATCTGGCTGGGCCCCCCAGCTGTACCCATGGCCGGAGTGACGGCCTTGACTTCACCCGGCTGTACCTACACCTAGAGTAACGGCCTCGGCTATGGCCTGAGTGAAGCCTTGGCTTCAAGTCGGCTGAACCCATGTCCAGAATGACGGCCCTAGCTTCACCCCGGCCGTATCTGCACCCGGAGTAACGGCCTCGGCCATGGCCTGAGTGAAGCCTTGGCTTTAAGTCGGCTGTGGTTGGTGACGATATGGGTGGCGGAGACACTGCCTCGGGGAGAAACGTCTACCTGTCCAGCGAGGAGACCACGAAGCCGTTGTTCGTAGATTTTAGGATATGATCTATTCTTCTTATATGTACATCTGTATGTTGTAATCGGCCATGACCGGCCGTTCCTTTGTAAACGCGACCCTTTTCTTTTGATCTAGATAAAGTGTAACTTTTTCTTCTGACTGAATGCATGCTCTTCCTTTATCTTTGTCGTGTCGTTTACTTTATTTATTTGCCAATTGCAATCCTCATAACTTTTTCTCGGCCGTCTCCCATAATGACGGGGCATATTTCTTTAAATACTGGCCGTTTATTGGCAAGTTATGCCATTCTCCATCCCTATCTCTCAACTGAAATGCACCTCAGCCAAGAATTCGTTCAATAATAAACGGCCCTTCCCAATTGGGTGAGAATTTGCCGAACCGAGGGTCTTTAGTCCCGATAGGAAGCACGGCTCGCCATACCAAGTCGCCTTCGACGAAAGTCTTCTGCTTGACCTTTCTGTTATAGGCTCTCGCCGCAATCTGCTTCTGTGCCTGCATTAGGTTATAAGCATCGAGTCTGGACTGCTCCAAATCTTCTAGCTCTTGGGCCATGGCTTGCGCATAGTCCTTCCTTTCTTGCCCAGGCTGTTCAGCCACACGGAGAGACCGAACTTTTAGCTCCATTGGAACGATGGCGTCATGACTGTAGGTTAAGGCATAAGGGGATGTGCCCGTAGCCGATCGCTTTGAGATTCGGTAAGCCCAAAGGGCTTCAGGAAGCAAGTAGTGCCATGCCCTAGGTTTTTCCTCAATCATTTTCTCGAGGATGCCCTTGATTACCTTATTGCTTGCCTCGGCCTGTCCGTTAGACTGGGGGTAGTAAGGTGTTGAGTGGACCAATTTGATCCCCATCCTTTCGGTGTACTCCCGAGTCTCGGCCGATGCGAATACTGGGCCGTTATCGGCCGTGATAGTTTCAGGTATACCGAATCTGTGGACGATGTGATTCTCAAAGAATTTGACCACCTGTGCGCTAGAAATTGACTGATAGGACTCTGCCTCGACCCATTTAGTAAAATAGTCGGTTGCCACCAAAATCCATGCGTGTTGGTTGGACGCGGCCGGATGGATTTTGCCGATGATATCCACGGCCCACCCTCTGAACGGCCATGGTTTAGTAACCGGGTGGAGGGCTTCGGCCGGTACCCTTTGTATGGGGCCGTAGTTTTGACACTATACATCCCTTCGCATATTCTATGCAGTCCTTCAAAATAGTCGGCCAGTAATAACCGTGCCTCCGAACCAACCATCTCATCTTGACGCCAGATTGATGAGCGCCGCAAATCCCCTCGTGGGATTCGGTCATGATAACCTTGATGTCTTCGGCGCTGGGACATAGGAGCAATAAGCCGTCTGATCCCTTTCGATACAGCTCATTCTGATAAATTAAATAACACCGAGCCTGGAAACGTGTAGTCCTCTCATGGCTGCCGGAGGGGTCGCGCAAATACTTCACTATAGGGTAGCGCCAATCGGCTTTGGCCGTGTTGACTTCGTCGGTGATCTCGGCCAATGACACTTGCGTTGTCATTCCCCGTTCAGCCAAAGCTGGCAAGGTACGCTTCTCGATTCTTATCATGCGATCATGGTCATTGTCCGGAATATTCACGCCTGACGCCACCTGGGCCATCTCATTGACCTCATGGTTTTCGGCGCAGTACGTGGACAATGGAAATCCTAGAAAATTCGTCGGCCGTATTGAGGGCCGTTACATAATACATAGTTAAATTCTCGCTCGTGCACTGGTATTCTCCGGTCAACTGGTTAATTACCAGCTGAGAATCACCGTAGACCAAGACACGGGTCGCCTTCATTTCTTTCAGGATTTCGAGACCGATGATGAGTGCCTCGTATTCGGCCTGATTATTGGTGCATTTGAAATCAAGCTGGAACGCAAATTGCCACCTTTGTCCTTGAGGGGATTCGATCACGACTCCGGCTCCGGACCTGGCCTCGGTACTGGAGCCGTCGAAGTACATGGTCCAGTACTTCTTTTCCATGCGGGCCATGCCGATCTCGACCTCCAACTCTTCTTCCTGCCCCTGAGCCGGGTGGTGAGCCAAAAAATCGGCCAATGCCTGACCCTTGACTGACTTTTGAGCTACATATTGGAAGGTGAACTCGGACAATGCCATCGTCCACTTCCCAATTCGGCCGCGTATGATCGGCCGAGTGAGCATATATTAGATGAGATCGGTCTTGGAGATGATCTGAACGACCGAGGGAAGCATATAATGGCGCAACTTGGTAGCCGCGAAATAAAGTGCCAAGCATAGTTTCTCGATCGGTGAATAGTTTAGCTCGGCCATGTTAAGGGTTCGGCTCAGATAGTGCACTGCTTGTTCTCATTCCAACTCGTTGTTCTGAGCCAGCAGACAACCGATAGAGCCCTCTGAAGCCGAAATGTAAAGCCTCAAGGGTTTCCCTCTTTTCGGCGACATAAGGACCGGTGGTTGAGACAAATATTTCTTGATGTCGTCGAGGGCCGCTTGATGTTCTGCTCCCCATACAAATCGCTCCGTGTCTTTTAATTTGAGCAGAGGAGTCAACGGCCGGATCTTCCCTGCCAAGTTGGATATGAACCGCCTTAAAAAGTTGACTTTACCAAGGAAGGACTGGAGTTCCTTCTTGGTCCTCAGCGGAGGGGCCGCCATAATGGCCGTAGCTTTATTTTTATCCACCTCGATTCCTCGTTGGTCAACCAAGAAACCGAGGAAGTTCCCGGCAGTGACGCCGAAAGCACATTTCTTAGGGTTCATCTTTAGGCCGTGCGCCCGCATTCGGTTGAAAGCCTACCGGAGATGTCCTACGTGGTCGGCTTTGGATGGGGATTTCACAACCACGTCATCGATATAGACTTCAACAGTTCGGCCAATAAGGTCGTGGAAAATAAGGTTCATAGCTCGCTGGTACGTTGCGCCGGCATTTTTTAGGACGAATGGCATGACCACCCACTCATAGGTTCCAATTGCGCCTGGACATCTGAACGCCATCTTGTGGACATCTTCCTCGGCTATGAAAATTTGGTTGTAACCAGCATGGCCGTCCATGAAAGACAGGAGTTCGTGCTTTGCGGCTCCGTCTACCAAGAGGTCTGACATAGGCATGGGGTACTCGTCCTTGGGGGTTGCAAGATTCAGATTTCTGTAATCGGTGCAAACCCTCAAAGCCCCAGTTTTCTTCAAAACTGGTACGATTTTAGCCAACCACTCAACGTACCGGGCTGTTCGGATGAAGCCGGCTTTAAGGAGTCGTTCAATTTCCTCCTTGACTTTAAGTTGCACTTCGGTCGAGAACCGCCTCAGCGACTGTTGGAAAGGCCTGAACCCTTCTTTGATCTTTAATTCATGCTCAACCAAACTTCTCGGCAGTCCAGGCATCTCATGGTAATCCAAAGCAAAACAATCCTTATATTCATGGAGCAGGCCAATAATCTCGGCCGCTAACTGAGGGTCCAAAAGTTGGCTTACAAAAGAGGCCGTGGTTCAGCCTCCGACCCTACATTTATTTCTAATAAAGGGTCCTGGACCTCAGGGTAGTCATCTTCCATCTCTGCGGGTGCCGTTTCTAGGTCGTCAAAAGTCAAAGCGTCCGTCTCGTCTGATTCGTGGAGGAATTCGATCAGGTTGATTGGTTAGTTTGGCCGTAAGGATTCCTCCGTCCAATGTTCCAGCAGTCTTTCCAATAGATCGGTCACGGTCGCTGCTCCCTCTTCTTTAGTGGCTTTGTCTGTCATCTAAAGGCTTGTGAGGTTAATCAGTACTTCGCGCGCCGAATCCTGTCGAACATTCTCGGCGCCTAACTCCAGCACTTTCTAGGCCATTGTCCTGGTCGGTCGGCCGCTTGCATCGTGGCCAGTGAGGACAACCCATCCAACGTCGTTGTAAATCCGATCTTGCACGGCGTTGGCCTCGAAAGGTTTCTCGTCGGCCGGGTGTATAGACACCTTCTGGCCGTCCCAAAAGAATAACAGTTGGAAGAGGGAAGACGGTATGCACCCAGATTGGTGGATCCAGTCATGGCCGAGCAATATATTGTAGTCCACACTGGATTCGACTACGTAGAAGGCCGCGACTCTTGTCTGGTCGGCCACGGTAATCTTCAATGGCAACACGCCGATGGTTTTAGACTTATCGCCGACGAAGCTGCTCATGACCACGTCGCTGGGGATGAGGTCCTTTTTGGACTTGTCCAGTTTCCTCATCAGGGAATAGGGAAGGATGTTGACCGTCGCCCCACAGTCAACGAAGACTTTGGACACGGGCATACCCTCCACATGAGCCGAGATGTACAACGGCTTGAGATGTCGGTATTTGTTCGGCTCGTTCCTGGGTATCACCTCGTTAAAAGCCACGGCCAACAACTCTTCCTTTGTCTTTGGCCTCTGATCAAGCTGCTCCTTGGCCACGTCGTTATCCAGGCCGTCGGTCTGCCCTCCTGGGGCTGAAAACTCAGACGGTAGTACCAAGACCATGTTCATGCCGACCTCCTTCAGCTCTTGCTGGTCTCCCTTACCAGCTTCCTCTTTGGCTTCACAGCCGCTCCTGGCGAGGGTTTTCTCCTCGACCATCCCGAGGATCCCCTCGTATTCTTCATCGGAGATTCCCAACGTGGGGTCGTCTTCAGCCTCATGCCCAAAGAAAGGATCACCGGGGCCCTCGATCATAGGCCTTGCAGTTCCAGAGATATCGTCCGTGGACACTTTGATCTCAGGGGGGTTCGAGGCCTCGACCTTCTCCTTGAGGGTCTGCCTAGCTTTAGCCAACGTATCCCTGGCTGTTAAGTAATCGTCCAGACGGCTTACCCGGGTCTTTTCCTCGGTCGTCAGACCAAAGATAGTGTCGGCCGGAGTCACAGTAAAATATTGGCGGGGATATTCTAGGTCTCCCTTGCTGAAGGGGGCCTTAGCCTCCAATCCTCCGAGGCCGGGCTGGTAACCTGGCACCCCTCTCGCTCTGGCTTCCTTGCTTGCCTGGTATACGGCCTTAATGGCCGAGTCAGATCCGCTGGTAATGAGGAGCTCTTTCGCTTTCGTGTTTTTGAGGGCCTACTCCACGATTTCACGGTTCTCTGGGGTCATGCCATATAGGTCGGTGGCCGAATGGTCTTTATGGAATTCCATGAGAAAGGACAAACCGTTGGCCGAGAAAGGGGGATCCCTTCCGTGGTAGACGTCGATGATACCCTCATCGATGATATTCTCGTCCTGCCTAGGGCGCCACGTCCTTGGAGGCTTGACGCTGGCTATCTTCGCTGCAGAGGGGACAATTGGTACAGATAGTGGCCCGTTTGCAGTCGCCATTTTCCTTTGGCACTTGGAACCCTCGGCCTGGGTTGTCTGCATCCTGGCATGCTGGACTTGCCTTTGCATCCTTCTCAGCTGGGTTTTTGTCAGTGGTTCGGCTCTGCCCCCAGGTCGTGCATGGTGCCAACGGTCATCTCGCATGACCGGTGGTTTGAAAGTTTTTACTGGCCTAGGGGCGGCCTCGTCTTCGTAGCCCACCGAGGTACTGGGGGTTTGTGCCCCCAGTCGGTCGAAAACAGCTCTTCTGGCAGGCCGACGATCGCACTGGCCGCCGAATATCCTTACGATAGGTTAAGATGGCTCGGTGGCCTTCCTCTTGTTCTCCTGTAGCCTAGGCTGACCGACCTCACCCTTGCACTGCTCGCAAAGCACCGGCTCTGGTTCGGCTAACGGTTCCTTTCCCTTCGCCAGCCGACGAATTTCCCTATATTCGGCTCGGAGTTGGGTGTTGACCATGTTGACGATAGGTGGAGGGAATGGCTTGGAGTCAACCTGCATGGCCGCCTTCTCCGGGAACTGGAGCTTCTTTTCGTCTATCAACTTCTGGATGACGTCTCGCAGGACAACGCAATTGTTGGTGTTGTGAGACCAAGAACTATGGTATTTGCAAAACGTCTTTCCCTTGAGCTCGTCAGGTTTTGAAATTTTATGGCCGAAAGACAATTTGACCTTTTTCTTGGCCAATAGCAGGCTATGTTGCACGGACACGGGTACGGGGACACGGGAACGCGACACGGCGACACAGCGACACGGAAAATCTCAAAAAATTAGGACACGGGTACGGCTAGGACACGGCAATTAAAATAATAATTTATTCTCAATACTTCAATGTCACATAATTCCATAAAACAAAACAAAAAACTCATGTTCATCATCCATACATAATAATTAATACACCACAAAAATAAAACATAAATAATCTAACTCTCAATTTTCCCTCTAATTCCGGTTAATCAAGTGATTCACATTCATCTTTCCCTAAAATAGCAGGTCAAAGATAGCCTCGGCCCTTGTCAAGTCAAAAGTATAGGCCTTCGTTTCCCGCGTCGCAAAATTGGCATCGGGAATTTTTGTTCGGCTATTGTCAGTTTTGACAAGGCCTTTGCAGATGAACGGTTTGTCTATGCTGACTTCGGTTGAACTCATCTCTACCTCATCGCTTTCGGCCTCCGCGAAGCTGTCTGCTTCGGCGTAGCTGACAATGGGATTTCTGTAGTAAGTCCCTTTTGAAGCCGTCTTCTTATGCATCTCCTCCTTCAACAAGGACGCATATCTGTCCACCTTGTTGATCAAGTCATGCATGTCCCGGAATTCGATACCCTGAAATTTTTTCCAGTATTCCAATTCCGACCCTTCTTCGGCCATCTTGACAAATTTCCTCTCCGGTAGGTTCATGCGGCACCAGTTCCTGCATGTTGTGAACCGCTGCAGGTAGTCGCGAGGTGATTCGTTTGACGCCTGGCTCATCCTTGCCAGTTCGGCGACCGTTATTTCTCGGTTGGTCTGATAGAAATGTTCGTGGAATATCCTTTCCATATCAGACCAATTCCTTACCGAATTCGGCAGAAGGTTTATGAACCATGAGAATGCCGCGCCGGTCAGGGAGTGAACAAATAAACGGAGCTTTTGGGCGTCAGAATCGGCCTCCCCACACTGGGCCGTGAAGCGGCCTACGTGTTCAATGGAAGAGGTCTGCCCATCCCCGGAGAATAGCATGAATTCTGGCAATCGATAGTTCCGGGGAAGAGGGGTTTGGTCGATTTCTGGCGGGTACGGCCGCCTCTGAGCTAGGCCGTCCTCGATTATTCGCCGGACGTCTTCAAATCGGAGCCCTTGAGGTGGCGCCTCTTGCTGGGCCGCACACGGCCGCGGGACCTGTTGCACATCGTTCTGTGGCCTTATCTACTGGGCCGCTTGAACAAGGGGCTCGGCCGGTACGACCGAGCTGGGTGGCACTAGATGAGCGCCATGGGTTTGACCAAAGTGCGTGTGTGTTACCGTTGGAATGGCCGATCCATACTGAAGGTGGGAGCCCAACGGGAATAACGACGCTTGCAACGGTGGCAAAACGGTCGGATTGCTCTGACCGTACTGCTGTGATGGAGCAGCGGTCGCGTTGCTTGGGCCAGGATGGGTCTGGACGGCCAAAGTATGAACTGGGCCGAGTGGCTGGATCGCGGAAGGCGTGGGGCTACTTTGCCCTAATGATACGGCCAGAGCATGGAGTGGGCTGTATGCTGTCTCTGCCGGGTAGGTTGGCCCGGGGTTCGCCCACATTGGCTGGGACTGCCCCAGCTGTTCGTTGGCGGCAACGAATGCTAACCGTAACCTGATGCTTGGGTGCGGCCAGAGGCGTCGAGGCTGCTGCTTTCGCTGTAAGGCTCGATCCTTTCGCGCTCTTGGCTTCTCTGCCCGGCTCTGGGAGGCGTCGCGGACGGGGTTGCCGGCATCCTCTCCTGAAAAAGCGTCCGTAGCTCTAAGGAGAATTTGTCCATTGCAGCCATAAATGATGTTTCTATCCTGTAGGCCTGCTTGGACATCAGATCCTCCACCACTGCTTGTTCTTGCATGGACTCGGCCGTGCGATCCGCCGTTACTGGGACGCTGGCCGAGATTCTGACCGCATGTTCGGTCTCGGTGATAGTGATTGGTGAGGTGGACTTAGGAGTCTCAGAAGTCATTTCGACTGTTTTGTTCTTGAGCTTTGCCTGTGCCCTAGTTTCCACCATGAGTTTATGACAAGAATCCCATCGTCCGGGCCAAGGGGATATGCGTTAACACGTGGCTTCCTTCATTTAGATGCGGTCTACCGTGCGTCGAGATGGTGAAGTGGATGAAATGGTTAAGTGGTGCGCCTGTTTGAGTTCGACTCCTAATTAAACGAATGTGGCCGAGAGAGGAACTTATCTCGGCCGTCAGGTTCACAGCCTGAGCTACAAGGCCGTTTAGTGGTGGTATTGATGGTGGGTTTTGGGCGGTGCTCCGGCGCGTTGCTCAGGGAGCAACGGTCGTATGATATATGGGGTGAATGAGAGAGTAACAGAGATGGTGCTCCGGCGCCTTGAAAATCAAGGGTCGTATGATATATTGATGAATGGATTTTCCTTACAATCTAACGCTACTCCTAGGAAAGCAAGTAAAAGTATTGAAACTGCATTACAGGAAAATATAATTTGCTCCGTGGGAGGCTTTTGGTTTGGTGTTTGAACCCTTTGAATGTAGCTTGAGCCTCGTATTTATAGGAAGAGTTCCTGGAGGAATAATCGAGGCTGAAAATCTGCATGGCGGAGCCTGATTAGAACAAGTGGGTAGTCCAATCGACATTTGGGATCGTGAAGCATGGTGGTGTGACCCCATAAATCCTGGTAAATCTCGGCCGCCGCCCTGATCGTGGGTTCTGCGCTTCTGGCCATGGAGACGCATTTAATGCTCTGATAGCTGGTAACCTAATCTCTCAAGCTGTAAGAATTTTGTAAGAATGTCTGCGCTTAACCACTCTGATTCCTGTCGCCAAATCCTGACGTTAGTCACTTCCCCTCTTCCCTCGTGCATTAAATGCCCCTTTGCAGCCAGTGGGTTTGCTAGTCAGAGGGGTTACTTCATTAAATGAAGTGTGGGCCCCGGCTGCCACGTGACGATCTGTTTCTAATACTTTTGGCTGTGATTTTGTTCGTCCTTCGGCCTCGGCCTACATTGCCGTGGTCAAGACCGAGATGATTATGCCTTCGCAACTTTTCCTTTGTTTTTAGGAAAGCCAAACATCTGACGAAACGCCAAGTTTTAGTTCATGAGCAAGCGCTAGGGTCGAGGAGGGAAGCCCCTTCGGTCAGCGTACGACCGTGATTTATTAGGTACAAACACATACCTTCTCCTTCCTTGCCCTTATCGCAATTTCATGCTTTGGGATCCATTCGGATGAAGAAGTTGCTTGTTTAACTTCCTCCATGTTGATTTCATCCTTTTCATTAGGCCTAGTCATTTGCTCAATCTGTATCTCATCATCATTTTGAATTAGACTTTTAGAATTATCAACCTCACCAATTACCTGACCAGTTCTCAAGATAATTGCTTGAATATGCTCATGCCCGTTTGGATTAATCACCGTTTGGCTAGGCATCATCCCAGTTTCCCTTTGACTCAAAGATGTGGCAATTTGCCCTACATGATTTTCTAGACTGGCTATGGCCTTGTCTGTTTTCTGCATGTGGGTGTCATTCCGTTGCATTTAGCTTTCTGTCTTCTTCATGAAAGTATTTGTGGTTCTAGCCATAGAAGCAACAAGTTCTTCCAAAGATTGTCCTGGAGGTTGTTGGTGAGATTGGCTTGAGCTTGCTTGGTTAGGTGGTGGTGGAACATACTTCCTCAAATTCTTTGATGTGCATGTTAGGATTGTCTCCAGGATTCCCAAAGAATTTAGGCATGAATGTATCATCCCCGATCTCAACTCAAAGTTATTGAAGGTAGTCATGGGATATACTATGCAAGATGGTTGTCCAGCTGCTTGAGGTGATGAATATTCTTGCATAGTAACTTCCACATTTCCAGCTGCAGCTGCCATTGGTGACAGTGGAGGTGACTCGTCCCTTGGTGAGCTTGGTGATGACGAAAACGGGGAGAATGATACAGGCAATGGAGTAGACACAGCTAGTCGGATTCTCCTTTCTCTCAAAATTTGAGCTCGGATATCTTCTAATGTGCAATCAAGTGAAATATCTAACTTTGAAAGGGACATATACAAAATGTTCCTGCAAGAAAAAGAAACAAAAACAAATCAAGATAAAAATGAAACAACAATCAATAAACGAGAATAAACTTAAGTACTCTAAAAATACTCAAACGAAACAGATAAGCAGCTGTGTCAGCTCCCTGGCAACGGCGCCAAAAATTGTTGTACTTGTTAATAGACACAAATTAATGTGCTAATCATCCAATTAAAAACACCCACAAGTGCACGAATCCATTGGGGTACAGATTCTATAAGTACGGGGTCGATCCCACGAGGAATTGTCGGCTTCCTACAAGTTCTAATTTGAGTACGTAAATAAAACTTATTTAACACACCACAAATGTAAGATGCAAAGTGGAAACTAAAAAATGTGTAAAGAAAGGTAAAAGAAAGGAAAGAAAACAAGAAACCGAAGAAAAACACAAATTTCACATTTGACCTCTGTCTAGTTTTTGGCCCATAACTTTCCAACCGTTTGTCCGAATTTAACGTACTTTACATGGTTGGATTCAGAACAGAAAAAGGAAGACCTTTAGGCGAACCAGATTCAAAAATCATGAACAGTGAGTGACCGGTCGCATGAACAGTGAGACCGGTTGTTTTTGGACAGATTCATCAGCGACCGGTCGTTGAACAGTGACGACCGGTCGTTTTTTGGCAGGTTCGTTTTCTCAGTTTTTCAGCTTCGACCTTTGTCCAGTGTTTGACCTATAACTTTCCAACCGTTTGTCCAATTTCAAGTTTTTTTTACGGTTGGATTCAATACAAAATGGAAGAACACATCGCAGACCAAAAGCAAAAAATAATTACGGAAATAAATAAAATTCAGTAAAGAAGACACACAATGTTTCAAACACACACACACACACACACACACACACACACACACACACACACTTGGTTCCGTTTTGAGTTTTTGATAAGTTCCAATGACATATATGAACTTTAGAAGAGTTTTAGAAGCCTTAGGAACAACTAGGTGTAATAGAATAGTTGAAAACGACTTAAAACCAAATCTGGAAAATTGCATTTTCTGGAAATTTTCAATATGCGAGCCTCACTTTGGCTCACTTTTTCCCCCAATCCTTTGAGTGTTTGAGGAAGCCATTTGTAGGGTTTTAAACTAGACGTGTCAAGGAACAAACGCAATTAGATTCGTCAAATTTGGTTAAGTTGGTTGTGTTAAACGCGGCTACAAAAGTGTGAACAAAAATATGTTTTCTGCAGAAAACCAACCACGAGCCCAAATTTGGAGCTCGTTTTCTCCTTCGTTTTAGGTCCGTTTTGAGTGTGATTTATTGGGTTAGAAACTAGAGGGAATAATCTTCAAAAACACGGCAAGTTTGCCATATTTCGTTAACTTTTGGTCAGTCAAAATGTCTCACAAATCGGAATTTTAGTCTTAAAAAAAGGGGAAATTTTTTCATAATTTTTTTAGAAGATGATGAACAGTAACCGCAACCTCCAATGCCAAATTTTTAATCCTTTCGACTCGATTTCTCTATCTGAGTCTTGAGTCAATTTGAGGTTGTGCATCGAGGTGGATTTTGTTTCGAGTATCGGTTGATGTAGGGCCCACAGGACCCAAATGGTGAGTTTTGGATAACGGTGTTGTTGGACTTGTTTCGGTGTTGATAGGGCATAGGATACAATTTTAGGTTATTTTGGACAAGATTTGACCGCTTTGGACCGTATGTTGGTTCTAGGGTCATTTTTGTCATTTTCACTCAGAATCTTTGAAAGGTGTAAGGTTGAGGTGTTAAGTTTATGTTTATTGGTCTTAGGTGAAATAGAGCGAAAACTGCTCAATAATATTTTGGATTTGAATTTATTCATGAATTGGATTAAAAGTGTAGATTCGACGAATCTGGGAACTTCCGAAGGGTAATTTGGTACTTTAGCTAGCTGGACACGAGGTATGGTTTTTTGATTTCCCAATGATTGGGCTATGTCACTTCTAATCTTGGCACTTATATATAGTACTATAAATATGAATATTATTGTTGCTTTGCTTGGTGAATATTATTTGATGTTCGATGAAATACTATTTGATGTTATGTGAATATTATTATTGATGTTTCTCCGTGGATATTATTTGATGTTATGTAAATATTATTATTTGTGTGATTAAACTTGAAATATTATTATTATTATATGTATTATTATTCCAAAGAGACAAATGATGTTCGAGCCGCAATACATATGCATCATAAATACAATTGTGTTTTGAATTTGTGTTTGGGTCAAGGTATATCTAAGGGGTGGGAGATGACTTTAGATATATTTGGAAAAAAAAATGTGGAATATATTCAGGTGACGGGAGCAAAGCTTGAATATATTAAGGTGATGGGAGCAGGACCTTTAATGAAAATGAACGTTGAGAAATTTGTAAACAAAAGAAAAATGGGGTGAAGAACAGATGGGTGCTAGTTTATATTTTATGGTATTCGGAGCCACAATGGTAAAATGCATGGTATGAGACATGCAAGCTTGGTGCCTTAAAGTATGAATTAGTGGAATTAGAAGGGAGTGAGTTCATGGCATCACCACATATGCAAATTTATCTATCTGGTTTGGTTGCATAATTTATGTATCTTGTGTTATTTGATACATAATACTTTGATTAATTGTGATAGCTGACCTTGAGAGGTATGACGGTACTCTACTGGGCATTAGAATGCTCATACCCTAATAGATTGTGCAGGATTCAATGCGAAGTTTGAGGAGCGGGTTTCAACCAAGCTACTAGGCTTTTGTTGTTAATTTGTGTAATTAATATTTGTAAGTAGTTAACCGTTGATAAAGATCTTAGTGTGTATTTAACTACGAGCTATTACAACTCTGTTTCTGTGTTTTTAAGTAAATTTGTTTTATTTGTGACTCTATTTCTCATAATATCATGGTTGTAGAATTTTATTCTTTTGACTATGGTATGATTCACACCCTGATTCGGGAATATTCCTTATTCTCGAATTGGGTCGTGACAGTTTATTTATCTCATTTTAACTATCGTCTTTTAGTTTAATCACATCTTAATTTATTTGCATTGTTTTTACTAAAAAAAACGTAAAAATCACAAAAACATTCAATACGAAGCCTAACCATCCTCGAGCTTGAGGAAGTTAAAGAACCTAGACAAAGAGGAGGTTCCTTGCTTGTCTGATCAATCACTTGAACAGAAGTCAGAAGCGCAAAATATCCATTCAACCTTTTCCATCCAAGCCATTTGGTGGCTTGGTGGTGGCACGCCTACGCAACTTGAAGACTAAGGACCAAAAGTTCATTTTGTCGACAACCTTGGCCGAAAAGAGAGAAACATAATTTGGCACGCCGAGTGGGACCACTAGTTTTGTGTGGTCATAAACATTAGGAGGAATCCTAGAAGAGATCAAGAATTTGAAGAGTCTAAACTTTGTTCGGAATCAGAGACAAGCATGGCTGGTTCACTTCCCATGAACACTTAGCCACAAAATATTCATAACACTCAATAAGGCCAAAATGGCCTCAGTCGAATCATGGCCGTTGACCCCAACCATGTGTTGGTCGAAGATGGTACGGAAGTCGCTGGATGATTAGTCTTGAGGCGAAATCTTGCCACTTTGTTAGAAATCCAACAACTCATTCATGCAATGGAGACATCGAACAACCTCAACCATCAACAAATGCAAGAGGCAGCTCAAACGATGGCCCAAACAACTTCCCAAGCTGAAATGCCTACCTAATTTGCTAAATATGTTAGGTCTAAAGTCAAATGCAGCTGAGATGAGACACATGGCTCAAAGGAGATGTGGAATACAAGGTTGATTAGCTGGCAGCTGTGTATTAAAGTCCTCCTAATCATGGTTTAGTGTTTGGTAGGCTGAGCACTTCAGATATTCCAATTGGGCTGAGCACTTCAGATATTATAATAGACACCCATTGGAACAACTTCCATGAAGAATGTCTCCTCATTTGAGTTGTCTACATTGCTACAACAAGGCATTCATTGTGACCTACAAAATTGGGCTGATAAGGGAGTGCAGCCGAAACTGGACAATGGTGATATATAAATTTCGGGGCAGAATTTGTGAATGAACATCTGGTATCAAAATTGACATAAATTCCTCTAGAAGACTCTAAATCATGAACCATAAAATGCTCCAGAAACTAAACTTCCACAGCTTTCCCATGGTGTATGGCTCATTAGCTGGTTCTTCATGAGCATATATAGTCCAATTCGTGAATTTAACTGATCTGCAGAGATAGTTTTAAGCTATCTTGACTCAAAAATGCATTAAATGAGCACTAAAGCCTAATACACTGAAACTAAGAAAAAATATGGTTAAAAGCACAAGTTTCATCCAAAATCATAAGCAAAAGATAAGCTGGCATAGTACAAAATGATATGTAATTATTGTTTGTGCCTAATAAATCACGGCCATGAACTGGCCGAAGGAGCCCCTTTTCTCGGCCCTAGCACTTGCTCGTAAAACTGAAACGCAGCGTTTCGCCAAGGTATTCGGCCTCCTTAAGGACAAAAGGAAAGTTGCCAAGGCATATTCATCTCGGCCTCGATTAAAGGCCGAGGCCGAGGCTGAGCAAAATCACTGCCAGAAGTATTAAAATCAAATCACCACATGATGACAGGGTCCCATGCTTCATTTAATGAAGTAGTGCCTGTTTAAAGCAGCAAACCCACTCGCAACGAATAAGCATTTAATGCAGGAGGGAAGGTGGGAAGTGACTGAAGTCAGGTTTTGGCGACAGAAGGCAGAGTGATTAGACGTGGACATTCTCACAAGAATTCTTGCAGCTTGAGAGATTAGGTCACCAGCTATCATAGCAATAAATGCGTCTCCACGGCCAGAGGCCCAGAACCCACGATCAGGAGTGGCGGCCGAGATTCACCAGGATTTCAGGGGGTCACAACACCATACTTCACGATCCCAAATGTCGATTAGACTACCCACTTGTTCTAATCAGGCTCCACCATGCAGATTTCAAGCCTCGATTACTCCTCCAGGAATCCTTCCTATAAATACAAGGCTCAAGCTACATTCAAAGGGTTCAAACACCAAACCAAAGCCTCCTACGGAGCAACTTATATTTTCCTATAATGCACTTTCAATATTTTACTTGCTTTTCTAGGAGTAGCGTTAGTTTGTAAGGAAAATCCATTCATCAATATATCATACGACCCTTGTTCTTCAAGGCGCCGGAGCATCATCTCTGTTATTCGCTCATTCACCCCATATATCATACGACCGCCGCTCACTGAGCAGCGCGCCAGAGCACTGCCCTAAAACCACCATCGACACCACCACTAAACGGCCTTGTAGCTCAGGCCGTGAACCTGCCGGCCGAGATTAGTTCCTCACTCGGCCACAATCGCTTGATTAAAAGTCAAGTCCAAACAGGCGCACCATTTAACCACTTCCATCCATCAAATATCTCGACGCACGGTAGACCGTGCTGGCACGCCCGCGCACAACCGTACCGCATCCAAAGCAGGAAGCCGCGTGTCAACGCATATCCCCTCGACCCGGAACTCCAGGCCGTGAGATTTGCGCGGCAGACACTTTTGGCACGCCCAGTGGGACACTTGTCAAAAACCTTATGGTGGAAACAAGGGCACAGGCAAAGCTCAGAAACAAAGTAGTCGAGATGACTTCTGAGACTCCTGAGTCCATGTCGCCAATCACCGAGACCGAACATTCGGTCGGGATCTCGGCCAGCGTTCCAATAACGACGGATCGCACGGCCGAGTCCATGCAAAAACAAGCAGTGGTGGAGTATCTAATGTCCAGGCAGGCCTACAGGATAGAAACATCCTTCATGGCCGCAATGGACAGATTCTCCTCAGAGCTGCGAACGCTTTTTCAAGAGAATACGCCGTCAGCCTAGCCCGCAACATCTCCTAGAGCCGCACCGAGAAGCCGAGAGCACGAAAGGGTCGAGCCTTACGGCGAAGGCAGTAGCCTCGGCTTCTCTTGCCGCACCGAAGTGGCAGGTTATGGCCGGCGTTCTCTACTGCCGGCCGATAACTGGGGGCAGCCCCAGCCCAAGGGGGCGGATCCCGGACCAACCCATCCGGCAAAGACAACACGCGGCCCGTTCCACGCTTTAGCCAAAGCATTAGGGCGGAGTAGCCCTGCAGTGTCTACGGTCCAGCGTCTCAGCCCAGCCCATATGTTGGCCGACCAGGTGCAGTTCGGCCAGAGCAACGTGACCAAAGCGTCACCACAACAAAACGATCAAAAAGGCTTGACCACTGCACTACCATTACAGATACGCGATCCGGCCATTCCGACGACGATACAGTCGCACCTAGGTTCCCACGATAATCCAGATCAACGGAACCAGGTAGCCATACCTCGAGGGCTGGCGGATCAAGCTCATCTCGGTCAAACCCACGGGGTCCTTCTAGGATTAAGCGGCTCGGTCACAACGGCCGAGCCCGTTGCTCGAACGGTCCGGCAGGATTGGCCGCGAAGCGACGCGCAGCAAAGCAGGCCGTGTCAAGGGTTTCAGATCGGAGGCATCCGGTCTATATTGAAAGACGGTTTAACACAAGGGAAGCTGGGGGCACCAGGTTACACAAAGCCGTGCTTATCAAGGGAACCCACAGTTTGGCGCAATTTATTTCCGAAGGCTTTTTGGGCTCACCACCCCTCAAAATGCTCAGCCATGGGCACACCTCCTTATGATCAGGCCAACGGCCATGGCGCTAATAAGCCGTTCAAGCTGAGGGTCCAATTTCTTCAGGATATCGAGCAACTTGGCCTAAAGAAGGACTACTCGCCTATAACGCTCAAGAGTTCAGGAAATTCAAAACCGTCGAAACTCGACGCCTACAACTCGGCGCAAGTTCAAAAGAAGATGGCGCCGAGGGCCTACGACAAAAAAGTCAAGAAGAAGAAAAGAGGGAAGTAGGCAGACGGGCTAAACAAAAGGCACGGCCGTCGCAAAACATACATAGTCTTTCAAGAAAAGAGGGACCTTGCCTCACGTTTAGATAAAAAGGGTCATTATTTGCACACAAAAAGGAAGAGAACGGCCAGTCACGGCCGAAATAAAACATATACATATTTATCTGTAGTCGTAAGCAAAGGAGAAAATACATATGTAAAGAAAATAAATGTATGTCTGTGGTTAATTATTACAGCCTAGAAGGATCCAAAACAAGAGGGGAGTCGCTCGCCGCCCGCCTAGACTCCCTCGTTGAACATCCCCCAGATCAGGCAGGTGATCCTTCTCCAAGCGATGTCCCCGCCGTCAATATCTGCTTTCCACCTCGCCCGGATCAGCTTCCGCTCGGCCAGGGCCTTCTTCGTCTCGGTCGCAGCTTTGAGGATTTGTTTGGCCGAGGATTTCAGTTCGTTCCCGGTCGCGACCGCACCATCTCAGCGCTGGAGGATGAGGAGGTCTCGGCGAGCCTGGAGTTCGGCAATCTGGGCCTCAACCTACGCAAGCTCTTCATTCTCTCGTTGGATAACGAGGTCATTCTCTTTCAATCGGGCCATTGCAGGTTGGACTTTTTCTTTGATCTCCACCAGGTCTTGCTCGAGCGAGCTTCCCTCGACCATCCTCGCCACAGCTTCAGCATACCGGCCGATCATTTCCTCGCCTTCGGCCAGACGGGCTTGCAACTTATCCAGCTGAGCCGAGTCTAGCAGACCAATCGCCATGGCCGTATCCAGGCAGGATCTGAACTCCATGAGCGCCCCAGCAGCGGTCATCTGTTGAACCCCAAGGAGAAGGAATTCTCGGAGCCGTTCGACAACGGTCTTGGAATCCTCGTCCAGGGGAGCCGAGGCCGAGCTTCCTCCTTCCTCATGGAGGCTGGCGTATAGCTCCTCGAGATCATCTGAGGAGGTGGCCTCCTGAACATAAGAAAGAGTTTGGGTGAGAAACAATTATCTAGGGCATAAAGGAATAACAAAGAGGGATTGAATACTCACGGCGAGCGAGAGATCGTTTCTGACCGCCGAAGTAGTCCGCAGGAGGCTCGGCACACTCACGATCGTGGCCCCAGTTACCACCGGCTCAGCCATGACGGTCGAATCCTGAGACAGCGGCGTAGGGGGCATGGTCGCGGTAACCATGGCCAGCGGTAGCGACGACTGGGGAGGCTGGAGACAAATTCGGTCAAAAAACATAGTGCAAAGAAAACAGCTAAGTCAGGCATAAGGGAAGCGAGCTCTTACCGAATGAAAGACAATGCCGCTGGGATGACGAGGAGCGGACGGCGAGGGTTCAAGAGGCACGACCGCAGCACCTTCTTCGGCGGCCTCTTCAGTAGCCTCTTCGGCAGCCTCTTCAGTAGCCTCTTCAGTGGCCTCTTTGGTAGCCTCCTCGGCACCCTCGTCGGCGGTCTCTTCTGTGACCTCCTCAAACACCACCTCATCGGTGGCCGCCTCTTCAATCACTGTTTCGGCCACGGCTTCCACTTCAACCACCATCTCGGAAGCTGTTGTTTCCTCGACAGGCTCCTCGGTCGTAACTACCTCCTCAACCGCCGTCTCTGCGGCTCCCACCTCCTCGACCACCATCTGGACGGTGGCCGTTTCCTCTACGTGCGGCACCTCCGTCGCGGCCTCCTCCTCGACAATTACCACGTCCTGAGGAAAGAACCAGATTACCCAAAATACATAACAGGGGAAGGGGGTGATCGAGAAAACAAAGAAAAGAGAAAGGAGGCCAGGAAAAAATACATACAGCCACGGGGGGAGCTTCCCTTACGATCACAGGAGGGATTTCCTCCTCACTTCCGCCCTCCAAAAAAGTGAAGAGGGTCCTCTTTCTCGGTGGCTCCACCGCCGCCGTCTCTACCACGGCGACTCTGGTCGGCGCAGCCCCAACCGTTGCGGCCTCAGTACTTGGCGCTTCTCGGCTCCTCTTACGACCCGGGGCTGTGTATGCCAAGAGAGGGAGAGAGATGAGATAACCAAGGACCAAGTAGCTTTGAGAGGCCGGCAAGGAATGATGATAGAAAAATAAATTGAGCAAGGCTTACCAGGGGCAGCAGTCGGGCGAGCCGGCGGGGAGGACGGCACAGTCCTGTGCCCCAGCGTCTTTCGCGCCCCCGCCACAGGCGTCGCTTTGGGAGCTGGGGCCGCGGTCGAGGCTGGGGCCGCCGTCGAAGCTGCGATCGTGGCTCCAGCCGAAGGAGGGGCTGTCACTTTAGGGACGGCCATGGCCGGGATACTTGGTCGAGGAGGCCCGGCTGATACCTTCTTTACTTTGGTGCCCTTGGGGGTAAGAGAGTCCCAATCAGCATTTTTTAGGGCCACCCTTGCGGCCTCTTCAACGGGCCGAAGAAATCTGGCCGAGATGCACTCTTCGTACCAGATCCTTCCATCTTCGTCATACGCATTTCGGCGCGACCAGGGTGTCAGATTCAAGAAGGTCATCCCCTGTTGAAGCTAGAAGGTTATGCCAGCCACGCCGTGCTGCTGAGAGACATCGGCCCTGCAGGACGAGAGCCGGTTGGTTGACAGAGGAGGGAGTGGGGCCGTTTGGATTAGGACGAACTGTCGTGCCACAAAGTTTGGCAGATAAACCTCGGCCCCGGCCTTGGACATGCCGCAGTGAAGGTCGCCCGAAACCAGGAAGGAGCCCCAAATCTCCTTCAGATCTTTCTCCGTCTCAACATCAGGAACGACGGAGAGGTCGTGAGTCAGGAATAGTGGGAACGGCCGAGCAAGGCAGACTCGGAACTGCGTACCAGTCCTCTCAGCCAGGTTATAGAAAAATTTGTAACAGAAGGCCGAGGTGTTGTGCTTCCTGGGGGCTCGAGCAAATGCATTGGCCAGCGGCTCGGTGTCATTAATATTGGTCGTCGCCCTCAGCTCCGGGAAATAGGCTTGCAGCCAGAACTGGAAGGCCCATAGCGGACCGTCGTGCTTCGGCTTCATTCCATCGGTAACGATGTCGTGAAGCGTGCGGTAGATATGGCCAAGAAGGAATGGGCCGAGTGCTAGCCTGCTGCCCTGCGCGAGATAATCGGCCACATGGAAAAACTCCAGGGTAACCTTGTTCGCCTGGGTGCAGAACACAAACTTGCACAACCAGTACAGTAAGAAGGCGGCGTGTTCAACCTCGCCGAGAGGGGCAATGACATCATCTTCAGCGCAGTCTTCTACGCCGAAGTTGCTGTAGAAACTGGAGTAGTTGAGCATGTTCTTCGCCTTGTTCCCAGCGATCCTCAAGAGAGCGGGCCACATGGTTTTAAAGCTTCCTTCTGCCTCGGGAGCAACAAGTGCGGCGTTCACTTCCACGCCAAGGGGGGAAAGGCCGAATAGGGCGGCCATGTCAAGCACGGTCGGCGTCATCATGCCGAACCGAAAATTCATGGTGTTGGTGGCTGACGACCAAAAACACAAGGCCGCGGCCAAGAGCGACCGATCCATGACAGGTAGCCAATCGAACAGTTTGATCAAGTGGTAGATGCCTTGATCCTTCCATTGTTGGCCGAAGAAATGCTCCATCCTTGGCAGCCATTTCTCCCAATCTGGAGTTACGGTGGGCCGTTGTTGTTGCGGCCTGATGATGTTCCAATCTTGGAAGTCCCCCCCGTCAAAGGCCGAGTGGTCTACCAAACTGTTCTTCAAATGGGCCACAAGCCTCTCTGGCATTCCGCCGTCAATGGAGGGGCCGAGGACGCAAGAATTAGTGGGGGCACCATCGTAATCGGTCCAGGGCGTGATGATGTTGGGCAAGACCGAGCCCTGAATGTCTCGGCAGATAGCCTCGAACTCAGTATGGAAGGCTTGGGACCTAGCTTCGACAGATGTGGAGGTACTGGAGGCCATTAGAGCAGATTTAAGATGAGTTGTTAAGGGGGAAATGCGAAAGAAGGTGATGAACGTGAAGAACACTGGAAGGAAGTCCTGAAAAAGGAGGAGAGTTTGTAGGCTCTGAAAAGGGCGAGATTCAAAAGGAAATCGTGTTTTCAGGCAAGGATTCTTTAGCAGACTGGGAGGTTCGAGAACTTGGTAGGATTAAAGGTTTGAGAGAGGGGTTTTGACAAAGCTTGGGCGTCTGAGAATTCTGAAAGCGTAAAGAGAAAGCAAGGAAGTCTGGGTTTTTATATTGGCCCTAGAATTCGAAACGAAAGGGCGTGTCTCTCTCGAAAGACGTAACATTCCGTCAGCACGCTCAACCGGTGCAATGACGTGTCAACAGCCCAGAGGCCGTCGTTTCCTCTGACAAAACGAAGCGACGCCTTGCGCAAGCCTGGGCAATTATGACCTGCACGACGTTCTCGAGGCATTAAATGCGCCAACTGACTTGCGCATTTAATGCCCCAGTTGTCAATCACTTCAGGAGGAATGCAAAGGGTCCATCCCTTGGAATACATTCGGCCCCTACTCACGCTGAGGCCGAAGAATCCAAGGATGTGGGGGCAATGTTTGTGCCTAATAAATCACGGCCATGAACTGGCCGAAGGAGCCCCTTTTCTCGGCCCTAGCACTTGCTCGTAAAACTGAAACGCAGCGTTTTGCCAAGGTATTCGGCCTCCTTAAGGACAAAAGGAAAGTTGCCAAGGCATATTCATCTCGGCCTCAATTATAGGCCGAGGCCGAGGCCGAGCAAAATCACGCCCAGAAGTATTAAAATCAAATCACCACATGATGACAGGGTCCCATGCTTCATTTAATGAAGTAGTGCCTGTTTAAAGCAGCAAACCCACTCGCAACGAATAAGCATTTAATGCAGGAGAGAAGGTGGGAAGTGACTGAAGTCAGGTTTTGGCGACAGAAGGCGGAGTGATTAGACGTGGACATTCTCACAAGAATTCTTGCAGCTTGAGAGATTAGGTCACCAGCTATCAGAGCAATAAATGCGTCTCCACGGCCAGAGGCCCAGAACCCACGATCAGGAGCGGCGGCCGAGATTCACCAGGATTTCAGGGGGTCACAACACCATACTTTACGATCCCAAATGTCGATTAGACTACCCACTTGTTCTAATCAGGCTCCACCATGCAGATTTCAAGCCTCGATTACTCCTCCAGGAACCCTTCCTATAAATACAAGGCTCAAGCTACATTCAAAGGGTTCAAACACCAAACCAAAGCCTCCCACGAAGCAACTTATATTTTCCTGTAATGCACTTTCAATATTTTACTTGCTTTCTAGGAGTAGCGTTAGTTTGTAAGGAAAATCCATTCATCAATATATCATACGACCCTTGTTCTTCAAGGCGCCGGAGCACCATCTCTGTTATTCGTTCATTCACCCCATATATCATACGACCGCCGCTCACTGAGCAGCGCGCCGGAGCACCGCCCTAAAACCACCATCGACACCACCACCAAACGGCCTTGTAGCTCAGGCCGTGAACCTACCGGCCGAGATTAGTTCCTCTCTCGGCCACAATCGATTGATTAAAAGTCAAGTCCAAACAGGCGCACCATTTAACCACTTCCATCCATCAAATATCTCGACGCACGGTAGACCGTGCTGGCACGCCCGCGCACAACCGCACCGCATCCAAAAGCAAGAAGCCGCGTGTCAACGCATATCCCCTCGGCTCGGAACTCCAGGCCGTGAGATTTGCGCGGCAGACAATTATGCACTCATCATTTGGTAATGCAAAGGTTTTGTTAATATAAGGTTTTGTTTATAAGCTTATATGGATTATATGGTCAATGCAAAGGTTTTGTGCGTTGTAGGGAGGTGGGGAATGCAAAGGATTTGTATGGTGTAATGAGGTGTACACGTTAAGTTTCTAGAAATTATGGGTTTGGGTGTATGTTTTAATTGTGGCCTTACAGTACCGGATAATATTACTGGAGTTGTTTGTCAATGATAAATACGTGGGAATTGAATGGTAGTTATGTCGTATTATTGAAAACTTGGATTTGTTTGATGTCGAGATTTTGGGTGTAGTTGTGATATTGGTGAGAAATTGATTTGTTTGGTAATGAATATATTGGTTAATGAGGTTATAAAGGCTGGCTATCGGTTTGGTTTCGGCCTTTACCATGTGACATGAGACTTTTCGTTTATATATTGTTATTATTATTGTTATTATTATTATTATTATATTATTATTATTATTATTATTATCATCGTTTTATTTTAATGATTATTATTATAATTCACTTATGGCTTGACAGGAGGGTTTGGTGTCCGTATGAATCTAATAAAATGATGACTATACGATTACACTCAAATATATGGCTACATGTTCGGGTTAGGGGTACATTGTATATTGATACGTGATTATGGGAAGTTCGGGAATGATTATTATTATTTCTATTATTATTAATGCTAGTAATATTATTTATAAAGGATTAGGGTGATTTTGTGTATGAATAGTGTTTTGAATATTAATAAAATTGAATGGGCTTATTTAGATTTGGTGCTTTTCTATTAATTATGATTTTATTTTGGTTTTCAAGAAGGAAGTATCGGTATTATTTTTACAATATATATTTATGTTAGAAGGAAACGATTCGTTTAGAAATTGGAATTTTGCATCAAGATATGTACCTTCTTGGGTTACTGTACCCACACATGGCGTTTGATTATCTGGCGTGTGGGCACCTATGGTTATATTAATGCTTTATCACACGTGACGTTGGATTATTCGGCGTGTGGGCACATTTGGTTTTATTAATACTTTATCACATGTGACATTGGATTATCCGGCGTGTGATAAAGCTGTCCACGTGCGTAGGACGTGGTTTGGTCTAGCCACACGTGGCGTTGGATTTTCTTGCATGTGGGCTTACTTGGTTATGTTAGTACTTTATCACACATAGCATTGGATTTTTTGGCCTGTGATAAAGCAGTCTGTGCACGTAGGACATGGTTTGGTTGGGCCACACGTGGCATTGGACTTTTCGGCGTGTATGCTCACTTGGATACTGGTCACTTTACCCCACATGGCGTTGGATTATTCCAGCGTGTGGTAAAGAATCCGAACATTGTGATTACTGTTACTTTACTACGCGTGGCGTTGGAATTCTCCTGCGTGTAGTAAAGTAACAGGGACAGGGATAATGATTTTTATACTATATTGGGAATAGATTAATGTTTAAAAGAATTAACTTGTTGATATTACTGAAAATAGTTGTATATTATCTGGCTCATGATTATGGATTGAAGAACTACATGTGGCTTGATCCCTCAGTAATTGTACGTAGGTAGCCTGGGGTCTCACCCAAGTGCAGCCGCGAACTAAAGTTTATTTTTGGAACTTTAATTTGGTCATTTGGATCTAGTCTTACTTCTTTTGTTTTTTATGAGTTTGATTTTGACTAGGGGTGGGCATCGGAACCAAAAAACCGGAACACCAAATCGGACTGAATCGAAAAAACCGAGAAAAAAATCGGTTGACTAAAAAAGTCAACAAATCAAAATTGAATCAGACCGAACCTATTCTCACCGGTTCACGTTCCGATTTTATGTCACTCAAAATAGAACCGGACCGGCTCATTTAATTTTTATATAATATTATATGTATATATATATATGTTAAAATATCAATTTTTTAAGCCCAAACCCAACTATTTCAGTATAGAAACAAAAGCCCAAATTTCCCGAGTCCATGTACTCTCTCTTTTTCTTTCTTTCTTCTCTCTTCCGCCTCTTTTCCTCTCAATTTTTTAACTTCTTTTTTCTTCTTTCTCTCTTATTATTTCTTTCTTCTCTCTTATTCTTTCTCCTCTCATTTTGTCTTTATTTTCTTTTTTCTTCCTCTCTTTCTCTGATTTTTCTTCTTCTTCTTGGTTTTATGTTTCTCTCTCTCCCTCTATATCGCTTTCTTTACAACTCTATTTTTCTATATATATATATATATATATATATATATCTCTCTCTCTCTCTCTCTCTCTCTCTCTCTCTCTCTCTTTTCTCTTCATTTTTGGTTTCTCTGTTTCTCTGTACATATATGTGTTCATCTTGGAGATCTGGGTTAAGTTCTTGTAGATCTGGGTAAAGAGCCAATCCAAAGCAGGTCATCGTCTCTTATCTCTCCAATCCCTTTGTGGGGGTCTTTTTGTTCCAGTAGCCTGACAAATGGGCTTGGGCTGCTGTAAGAAGAAGACGAACAAAAAACCTCCTGATGCTTGAGTTCAAGAACTAGACTCCCAAAAGAATTTTTAAAAGACTTGCTGAAGCCTTAGAAAAATATGTTTGGGTTCTTTTCACTAATAACCCGAAGAACGTATTAAATTCGTTAATGACTTAGCTTGAGGGGCTTGTGGCATGGGAGCTAAGCTTTCACAAGTTTAGCAATTTGAGAGAGAGAGAGAGAGAGAGAGATCAAAGCATGAATTTCTTTTAGAGAAACAGGTTTTAGAGTGGGAGATGGGAGAATTAGGAGGGTTTCTATCTTAGAAAAAAGAGAAACGATGGGAGTAAAGGATGGAGTAAATTCCAGTTTTGCTTGACGAAGCTTGGTCTTGCTCTGGAATAGTGTGTGTTGCTGGGTAGAAGAAGCTCCCTTTTATAGGCATTTGGAACCCTAATTTCATTGATCCTCCATTCCCACTTTTCCTTTCCCTTTTTCCAATTACTCCCTTTCTTGTGAAAAATCTTTGACCAGAGTGCCTGAATCAATGGCTTCTTAAGGTTCCAAGGTTTGATGCGGCTGAGCCTCCCCATGGGGGTGAGGCGCCACTTGCTTTTGCCCTTGATTTTCAAACTGGAGCTCGCAGAGGAAAGGAGAGAATGGGAGAAGTCCTTTACCCAGTGGGTATTTCTTCTACGTTCATGGATTTCCTATGGTCCTTGCTAGGGTTCCTTGTTGACCACATGGGAGTTCTGATATGGGTGGAGCTTGATGCTGAATTTTTTTATGAAATCCTGGGCTGGGCTTCGTGTATAGCATTGGGGTTATTGATGTTTTCCTCTCCAGCAGCCCACATGTTTTCGTCAAGCTGCTGGAAGTGGCTTATTTGTTTTTGGGCATTCTAACTATCATGGATTTTCCTAAATGCTACAACAACCTATGGGATACTCTCCTAAGGCATTGAACCCCATTCTTCTCTCTCTCATGCTAACCCATGTACTTGGGCCCGAGGAATGGGCCTGAGTTTTAGTGCTCCCAAATGGCCTAAAACTTCCATTCCTCGGTCCCTCAATGGGCCCTGTGAGTGCTCGTACCCATCCATACCACAACCTTCTCAGCAAGCCCCGGATAATTACGTGGCTTGGGTCCACTTGAGCTTGTAGCATGGCCTGACGGCATTGCACGTTTATTTATCGTGCTTGGGCTTTGAGCTTTATTGTGCCGTGATAAGCCGTGCTTGGATCGAATAACATCAGATAGGTTGATGAGCGTGAATTTATAAAGCCATCGCATTTTTGGCACGCTTGCTTGGCGTGACATGTGACCCACGACTCGTGTATGTGAGTCCTACAATTTCCCATTATGCCCCGATTGGGTTTCTGTTGTGATTAATTATTTGCGCCGGGCCAGGAATAAGCTAGGGCCTAGCCCTTGGATTTTTTGGCCTCAACACCCTTGTGTAGATATGTATATTTTTCTTTTTGTCAACAATCCCTTTTGGTGCTTTTAATTCACTTTCGGTTTCATTTGTTTCTTCAGATATGGTATTGATATTTTCTATGATTTTGGGCTGATGATGTTACTGAGGTCTAATTCTCTTCTTCTTTTTTCTTTCAATTTTTCCTATTGTGTTTTGACATACGTGTTCTCTATTCTTGATATCATTCCTCAGTGGCATCCAAATCTTTGAACGTTGTTGTAAAATTTAGACGGGAGAGAAGCTCATTCATTATTATTCATAAAAAGGAAATAAAGTTACAACAATTGACAATTTGTTGCTCATTCATTATTATTTCTTCTTCTTCCTTTCCCCTTTTCATCCTCGGTTTCTCTCTTCCGTGCGTGCGCAATCCAACCTCTCACTCTCTTTCCTCGATTTTGCTGGTTCTTTCTCACACCCAGGCTTGGAGGTCTTCTGAGACAGGAAATCGCTAAGGGGCGTCCTCCATAACCGCCAGTTGGTTAAGCGCAGAGAAACCGTTTGCAACTGCTGGGAGGCCACTGTTCCTCTTTAAAAACCCTAACTTCCTTGAACTTCTCCTTCAATTCGTCAAAGGCCAGGCTTAGGCTTAGTTTGGTATTGCTGTGCTTTTTAAAAAAACTGCTTTTGCTGTGCTGCGAGAATAAACAGCTGTGAAGTGAAGCAGCTAACTGTTTGGTAATTCGTATTTGTAAAAGTGCTGTGAGTATAAAAAGTAGTGTCATAGCGTTTGGTAAATTTTTTTTAGAAGTGCTGTGAAAGTGTATAATGACCAAAAAGGGCATAATACTGAAAATATTATTTATTTATTTATTTTTTGTAAAACACAAGGAAGTTCAATACACTTACAATATTTTTTGGGATGTGGTTCTCTATATAATCACTTTAACTGTGATTCGCCATGAAAATAATTATTGATTCATCTTTAATTTGGTTTGGGATGTGGAATTGTGGATAGCGAACATCTGGAATTAAAAAATAAAAAATATGAAAAACCCTCTCTTCGTACCTAGCTAACCCAGAAAAAGAAAAACCCTTCCCAGTCGCCGTCACCACAACAATCCCCTCCCGTCTCTCTTCCTCTCTCGTCGACCTAAGCTGACAACAGGCGCTGTCGCAGCTCCATGACCGTCTCTCGGGTTCTCAGCCCGAACTTGGAACATCAGCAAACATTAACAGCCTTTTCGGCTCTGCGTCGTCGTCGAAAGGCCTCGACTTGAAAACCATCTCTGTAGTGCCTCTGTTCGTGTACAAAACAGAGGAGAATGAGGGAAGTTACGAAAATGGGTTATTGGAGATAGAGTGTGTGAGATTTGTTTGAGCCCATTTGAGGACAACATCGTAGGTAGGAATTTGCCCAAATGTGATAACTGTTTTCATGTGGAGTGCACTGTGCATGGCTGGGTTCATACATGAACTGCCCAATTTACAGCGCTCCGATTGTGACCAGTGCTGATGGCATCAAGAAAAAGATAGGATATAGCATGTCATTTGTTAAAAGAGATAAGGGCAATATGGGCAATTTGAAAGTTTCATTTAAGCCTCCACATGCTTCTCTTGGCAGCAGATTTCAGAAGCAGCTCCCCACCTGCTTCTGTTTTTCAGCTTTGAATGACAGCAAATTATTAAATAAGCAGCTTGGATTTGTTTTACCAAACACCCAAATCTTCAAAACTTTTTTTCAAAGCTGCTTATTTTTTAAGTTAAGCAACCCCAAACCAGCCCTTAGCACTGTCATTTCGCAGAGCGAGGAGCGATTCGAAGAGAAGATCGCAAGGCAGTTCTCTTTTTTTTTTTTGTTTCCGACAAGCTGCTGAAACAAACACCATCGAGGGCAGAGGTAAGCCTTGCTCCTTTGTTTCTTTCCCTGCTTCTTTATCCTGTCACTGCCATATGTGGGCGTGTTTGTGCCTAATAAATCACGGCCGTGAATTGGCCAGGGGAATAACTCTTCTCGGCCTCGAACTGAAACGCAGCGTTTTGTCAAGGTGTTTGGCTTTCCAGAGAAACACGAGGAAAATCACCAAGGCATGGTTATCTCGGCCAAGGTTATAGGCCGAGGCCGAGAACGAGCGAGGTCACGGCCAGAGGCATTAAAGTCAGATCACCACGTGACAGCAGGGTCCCACGCTCCATTTAATGAAGCAAGGTCTCTGTTTATTGCAGCAAACCCACTGGCCAAAAATGAGCATTCAATGCGCGAGGGAAAGTGGGAAGTGATTGGAGTCAGGATTTGGTGACAGAGATCAGAGTGATTAGACGCCAACATTCTCACAAAGCTCTTTGCAGCTTGAGAGATTAGGTAATTGGCTATCAGAGCAATAAATGCGTCTCCACGGCCAGAAGCGCAGAACCCACGATCAGGGCGGCGGCCGAGATTCACCGGGATTCATGGAGTCACACCACCATACTTCACGATCCCAAATGTCGATTGGACTACCCACTTGGTATAATCAGGCTCCACCATGCAGATTTTTAGCCTCGATTATCCCTCAGGAGCTCTATCTATAAATACAAGACTCAGGACCACTTTCAAAGGGTTCAAACACCAAACAAAAGCCTCCCACGGAGCAACTTATATTTTCCTGTAATGCACTTTCAATATCTTTACATGCTTTTTTAGGAGTAGTGTTAGTTTGTAAGGAAAATCCATTCATCAATATATCAAACGACCCTTGTTTTTCAAGGCACCGGAGCACCACCCTTGTTGTTCGCTCACTCACCCCATATATCATACGACCGCCGCTCACCGAGTGGCGCGCCGGAGCACCGCCCCAAAATCCACCAAACACCACCATTCAACGGCCTTGTAGTTCAGGCCGTGAACCCCAACAGCCGAGACTAGTTCCTCTCTCGGCTACAATCGTTTGATTAGAAGACGAGTTCAGACAGGCGCACCATCCAAACACTATCAACACTTCAAACATCTCGACGCACGGTAGACCGTGCTGGCACGCCCGCGCACAAACGCACCCCGTCCAAAAGCAGGAAACCGCGTGTTTCACGCAGATCCCCTCGGCCCGGAACCCCAGGCCGTGAGATTTGCGCGGCAGATAGGGCGTTTATGCACATGCATACACATGTAGATATACACACGAGGGTATTCACGCACATAGCCCTTGAGAATCCTTTATGAAAAGGTGTTTCCCCTTTTTCCTTCAACCCCTTTTGTTGTCTGCTTGTTTGACTTTCTCCCCTTTCTTTTATGCCCAAGTTTGGATTTTGGAGATGCACCACCAACTAGAAATTTTAAGCCTGCTTTGGGTGTCAATTTGTCTTTCATCGAGTAGCATCTCTTTTTCTCTTGGACGAAATTGTATAAGTGCATTGGCTTGGTCCTTCTGCGAGTGTGATATTGGCATGAAATTGTAAGGATGATGGAGATGTGCATATGCGTGCGTGCGTTTCCTTTTCTGCCCCTCTGTTTTTGATGCGGTTAGAATCTGAGTCCTCAGGCTGTTCTTGAAGGTGCTGGGACTTACGCATTTTTTTCTTTTCTCTTGCAGATACTCGTGACTCAGTGGGTTCAACTATGGCATCCATTGATCTCCCACCAATCATGATGGTCTCAAAGCGGGAGGGCCCCTCTTGCTGCTCGAAGAAGCTTGTGAGAATCCTGTTGTTGGCGATGAGCCACTGCCTGAGACCGTCCCTGTGGTTGACCCTGCTTCCGTATCTAGGTGCTGCATTGAGAAAGGCCTATTTCCAGCCATCCCCTTGTTCTTTCAGTATCCTTGCAGCATTAGTAAAGGCTGGTCGGAGTGGGTGGATCGCGAGTTGCTAGACCCATCCACTTGCGACATCTTACGCCGGGCACAAGTTCTGGACGCTATTTTCCTCTCCAAGCTGTGGGATATTCATATTGAAGTGAAGATGCTCCGTCACGTGGTCCGGAGGTGGAGCACCGCCACTCACACCTTTATATGTTCATGGGGTGAATTCACTCCCACTCTCGAGGACGTAGCCAACATAAGTCGCCTCCCTGTCTGCGGTGATCGGAGTCCTTTTGATATTGCTCTTACTCTGGCAGAGATAGATACTCTTGCAGTCCTACGAAAGGGCGCTCCTACTTCTCCCAACACCTCGCTTCGCTTCAGCAACTGGATACAGTAATTTGGTGACGTGAATAGGCGAGGGCCTTGGCAGCTGGCTGCGTTCATATCACTGTGGCTCATGCGGTTTGTGCTTTGTGACTTCTCTCAAGACTGCCTACATGAGCGAGTATTCCCTTCTGAAGATGGTAGCAAGTCTCCAAGCTCTCAGATGCCTCTGTATTTGTACGGAGGCTCTCTAGTGTACAGCAAGAGGTTCGTGACTAACTTGCACCACTTTACGACTGAAGCTCAGTCAGGGAGATCACGTGTGGCATGACAACATGTTGGAAGTCAGTGGACGATGGGAAGGCGATGTTGGTGATGGTCCACTCGTTCCCATCACCTACTGCAACAATACGTCATGTGGTTGTTTTGATCTGCTTTCTTTTTATTTGAATTTCCTGAAGTGTGGCTGATTAACTTTTGTCTTTTGCTTGTAGCGAGCGACATCAGCAAGAAATTGAAGCTTGAGCCGGACATGGCTAAGGTCGGCCAAGCTTTGAACATCCCTCTGACGTTTCGCGAGTGGCCCATGGGTGTTAAGTGAGTACCGGTCCTGACCCTGATGATCTACTTGTCGGACAAGAAAAGTGTTCTGCTGAATCCCCTTCAAAGAGAAAGGCTGCTGCTAAGTCTTCAAGAGATAAAGCTACTTCTTTGCAGGCGAAGAATGTGTCTCCATTGGGGAAGAAACCAATGGTTCCCTTATGCTGAGAAGACTCAAGTGGGGTTTGTTCCATCGTCATCTGCTAGGGTCAAACATTTGCCAGGGTATACCCGAGCCTCCTGCTGACAAGCTTGAAAACCATGATCTGTTTCGTGAGATAGCTCATGCCCGATCTAGTTCTGCCAAGCATCAAAGAGATGCAGATATTCCTCTTCGAAGTTCGAGTTGTCTGCATCAGTCAAAGGATGGACATCGAAGCGGGAGGTCTGCTCATAATATAGCTATTGACCCCTTTGGAGGTGAGGTTGGCGGAAGGCCAAGAAGGCGAGAGAGTCATTTGCCCGGCCCAAGGTGGACAAGCCCAGCCCTACAGGGGACGCAGGCGTGTTTGATCTGCTCAAGACGAACTTTCTGTCAAGCCCATCCACTTGTGCTGAGCTGGTTAACCATGTTCGCCAGGCCGGCAATCTTAGCACCTTCTCGAGTCTTTCCTTGGAAAAACAAAGGGAAGCGACACTTCATATGCTTCAAAAAGGATTAGTTTTTGCTGATGAGGCTATCTGAAACTCATCTGTTGTTGTCCCCTCTTCTGCGCAGCTTAGTGAGCTGGAGAAGAAGAATATTGAACTGGCTAGTAAACTTTCTGCCGAGCATGCCCGTTATGAGAAGTAGCTCTTCTGCTACTGATTTGGCTAGTCGAAAAGATTCATTCTTCCGTTCATTGGCTAGTCGAAAAGAATGTTGACATCTCCCTTAGCTATGACAAGCTCCTGGCTAGATTTCGTGTCTACCACAAGTCTGTTGAAAATCCAAGTATGAAGCCACCGTAGATGCTTACAAGTTGGGCTACTTGCACTGTGCGAATGGGACTGCTCCCTTTTATGCAATTGAAGATGTAGACATCGAGACGCTCTGCCCTGACTTATTCCCTGTGCAAGAAGGAACTGAAGAGCAGGCAATTGGAGAGGATAGAGCAGAGGAGGACGCAATAGATGAGATGATGCCAGATGTTGCGAAGTAGGCAGGTGGAGTTGCTGAAGGCATGGCTGATCAGGTGGATGCATAAGAGGCTGCAGATTAAGGGCCTCCTGTTGGCACTAGAGCTGGCAAACGGGTCGTTTTTGCAGGTTTCGGGTCGTTAACGGGTCAACCCGTTTTCTTAACGGGTTGACACGAACACGACCCGTTAAGCTAATGGGTCAGAAATACTAGACCCAAACACGACCCGCACAAATTCGCGAATAACACGACACGACCCGTTATGGTTAATGGGTCATTTTTCACCCGTTTCACTCGCTTCACCCGCTAAACCTGTTTCACCCATTTAAAAAATAAACAATATTTTTTAACAAATTATTAAATGAAAACACCTCAAATTAGAGATATAATACAAATAAAGCTTAAATTCTTAAATAAGTCTTCCACATTACACATTGACAAACAAAAAAACTCTTAGACAATATGAGTTTCAAATTAATCTCAAGTTTTAGAACAAAAATTACAAAAATACCCTTGCTCTTAACGGGTTAACGGGTGATTCGCGAAAAATACTTACACGATCCGTTAGCTTAACGGGTCCACCCGTTTTCAACCCGACCCATGAAGCTCAACCCAAATACTGTTATTTTCGTGCGAATTCGTGTCGTGTTAATGGGTCGTGTCCGATATTGCCGGGTCTAGTTGGCACCTCGGAGTAGATGCAGATTTCTTTATTTCTTTTCAGATTTTGTAGTTTTCTTTCTTGTTTAGAATAATTGGTCTTATTCGATCATCTTCCTTTTTGTTGAACTTGGCCGGTTGGCCAGCTTGCTATGGAAATTTCAGTTATCTTTTTCTCAATTCTAATTTGCATATTGACTTGTGAACTGCTTGAGTAACTAGCCTGTATTTTGATTGCACATCTCCTTTTGGAGATTTCATGAGTGCCAGGGTCCCCCTTGAGGGACTTCGGGCTTGTTCTGCATATTTCGTAGGATATTTCATAGCATATTTCGGGCGTGTTCTGCACATCCTGTAGGATGCTTTGGTCATTGTCCTGCGTCTCCTGAAGGACGCTGCTTATGGGCAACTGCATGACTATCCTTCTCTCCTTAGGAAACGGATAGGAACCTAGATACCTCCCTCAGGAAGCATGGAGACCTCGCTTAGGAAATTCCTGGCGCACCCTGCGTCTCCCTGAAGACGTTTCTTCACGGGCTGCGTCTCCCATAGGACGCTTCTGGTCGTCGCCCTACGTCTCCCTTAGGACGCTTCTTATGGGCAACTATGTGACTATCTTGCCTCCTTTAGAAAACAGATAGGAACCTGGATACCTCCCTCGAAAAGCATGGAGACCTCATTTTGGGAAATTCCTAGCGCATCCTACGTCTCTCTTAGAACGCTCCTTATGGGCAACTTTTTTTTTTTTTTTTTTTTGGCGGGCAGATGAGACATTCTGGAATGAGAAACTGAACTTATATTGATATTCATAAGATTACAGTGTTTTATTAAAATTGGAAATAACTGAGTACAAAAACCTGGAACTTCCAGTAGTTGGTTCTCTTCTTTAGAAATGTGCAGGGCTCAGTCATCTACTTAGGACTGAGCAGATAAGAGGAAGTGTCACGGATAATATCTTCAGAGATGGTAAGCATTCCATTGCCGTGGAATTTCCTTTTCTTCCATCGTGTCGAGCGTGTAGCTTCCTTTACCCCTGGACTGGCTGATCACATAAGGACCCTCCCATATAGGATTCATCTTCTTTGACCCTTGTCTGGGTGCAAGGATGAAAGTGTTTCTTAGCACGAGATCGCGTGGTTGAAATTGTCAGATTTTAGCCCTTTTGTCATAGTAGGACTTCAACTGCTACTGATAGGAGGCCACTCAGATAATAGTCTTCTCGCGTTCACTTAGAGTTCTGATCAACACTGCCCACCTCAAGGCTTATAGAGGGGACAATGATGTGAGGAGGGATGATCGCTTCCGTCCCATAGGCGAGGGAGAATGGGGTTTCGCTAGTCGATCTTCGTTTGGTGGTGCAATAAGCCCATAGTACTCTGGGGAGTTCATCCACCCATTTCCCTTCGGCGCCTTCTAGCCTTTTCTTTAAACAGTTCAATATGACTTTATTGGATGCCTCGGCCTGTCCATTACCTTGTGGATACCTCGGGGTGGATAGGTGTTGCTTAATCTTGTATTTTGCAAAAAAGGCGGTGATCTGCTTCCCAATGAACAATGAGCCATTGTCGGTAACCAGCGACTGTGGCAGCCAAACCGGCAGATGATGTTTCCCTAGATAAATCACTCCACATCGGCTTCTTTGGTAGAGGCTAGAGCTTTGGCCTCGATCCACTTAGTAAAGTAGTTGGTGGCGACGATTATCATATCTTTCTTGGCGGGCGCAAGTGGCATGAGACCTACTAAGTCGATGGCCCATTGCATGAATGGCCATGGACTGTTGTGCGGATGGTAGACTTCGGCAGGAAAGTTAGGGATCGGCTTGTATCGCTGGCAATGATCACATTTCTTGACACATTCGGTGGAGTCATGGCACACGGTAGGCCAGAAGTAGCTTATGTTTAGAGCCTTCTGGGAAAGTGAACTGCCCCCAAAGTGGTTGTCACACTCGCCGTCGTGAATTTTGCAGAGAACCTCAATTGTTTGAGGGTACTTTATGCAGGTGAGATGAGGGCCAAAGTATGATCTGCGGATGAGCTTGTTGTGGCCTTCTGTTGGACCTTTCTGGCTTCGGACTTGTCCGTTGGCAGATTTCCATTCATCAAGTAGTCAACGATGGGGTCTTGCCAGCTGGGGTCCTCGTCAATCTGCATTGTGTCGATAAGCTCTATTCCTTCAATGCTTGGTCAGTCAAGGTGTTCGACCAGGATAGAGCTTCTGAACTAGGTATCCAGTGCTAACCTTAGGCTTGCCAGTGAAGGTAGGAAACGCCTTCAACAGCTCTTGGACTTTGTCAAGGTACAAGATCATCCTTGGGTGCTTCGTCATGTATTCACCTGATGCTTGATTCGTGATCAACTGGGAATCTGAGTAGATGGCTAGCTTCTTGATTGTTAGCTCATTTGCCAAGCGCATGCTAGCTAGCAATGCCTCGTATTCTGCCTCGTTGTTCAAGGCTAGGAAGCCAAGCGTGATAGCTTGCTCTAACAGGGTTCCATCCGGGGTGATGACAACGATGCCAGCTCTAGCTCCTTTTTGGTTCGACGCTTCATCTAGGAGCAACTGCCACATGTCTAGGGGTTGGTCAGGCTCAGCGAAGGTCCTGTCTGCTCTCGAGCTTTCCCTTTTTTTGTTGACCAGCTCCTCTTCTTTGGCCGATGGAGTGAATTCTGCGACAAAGTCTGCTAAAGCTTGGGCTTTTATTAAAGTATTTGGCTGGTAGAGGAGGTCGTATTGGCTTAGCTCTATAGCCTACTTCATGAGTCGCTGAAAAGCGTCAGGGCTGTGGAGGATTGATCTCAAAGGAAAGTCGGTCATGACGATGACTCGGTGAGCATGGTAGTAGGGTCGCAGCTTTCTCACAGAAACTACAAGGGCCAAAATGAGCTTCTCCAATTTCGGGTAGCGAGTCTCTGCATTGAGGAGAGCTTTTGACATGTAGAATACAGGATGTTGGGCCCCCAGTTCTTCTTGGATGAGAGCCGAGCTGACGGCCGAGTTGGACACTGCCAGAAAAAAGAACAAGTCTTCACCAGGAACTGGTTTTGAGAGCAGGGGAGGTGAAGTGAGGTAAGTCTTCAAATTCTGGAAAGCTACTTCGCACTCCTCATCCCACTTGTCTCTTTGCCCTGTCTTCAAAGCCTTAAAGAATGGTCTGCACTTGTCGGTAGATGTTGAGAGGAATCGGTTAAGGGCCGCTGCTTTGCCCGTTAGATTTTGTATTTCCTTCCCTGTGGAAGGCGACTTCATCTCGTGAATGGATTTGATTTGGCGTGGGTGTGCCTCGATAACTCGTTGTGTGACTAGGTATCCCAGGAATCGGTCGGACGATACACCAAACATGCATTTACTAGGATTCAACTTCATGCGATACTGGCGTAGCAGGCTGAATGCCTCGGCGATGTTTTTGATGTGATCTGTATGTTTTGGGGCTTTGACCAGCATGTCGTCCACATAGACTTCCATAGTCTTGTCAATCTGCTCCTTAAAGATTTTATTCACAAGCCTTTGGTATGTTGCTCCGGTGTTTTTCAGCCCAAAGGGCATGACCTTGTAGCAGTAAGTTCTGCTCTCGATGATGAAAGAGGTCTTCGCCTTGTCATCCTCGTGCATCAGGATTTGATTTTAGCCGGAGTAGGCGTCCATGAAGCTGAGCAGTTCTCTCCCCTGCCCGTTCATCCCTGTTCGACTAGTCTGAGATCTCTCAAGATGCTCGCCAATATGCTCACGGATCCCTCTCTCCTCGCCACGGGCTCCACGGTCGGGGCCTTGATTCAAGTTGATATGCCTGAGTTGTTGGCCAATTAGATGGTTTTGGTCATCGACCCTCTTCGCGAAAAGAGGCGTGGATCGGGCCCAATGACATATGGTCTAGGGCTCCATTAGATGCATACACAAGTGCATACGTTAAGTGTGGTGGCAGAGGAGGGAGCAAGTGGATTTGCTCCAAGATGACGCCGTCTCTTGGTCCTTGCGATGGCAAGGTGAAGGAGGCCACGGGGCCATGGCTTGGTGCGGCCCCGAGTGGTGCGGCAATTTCAGCCTCTATTTGGTGGTTCACGAGGGTGATTTGTGGTTGCAAGGAGCTGTCCCCACAGTTTAGTGGCTGTCTGGTGTCTACAACGGTTGTTTGGAGAGGTTGTGAGGCCTTTGGAGGTGGTAGGACGACATGGGCAGCCACCGGGGGCTGCTGGAACTCGCTAGGGAGATGTTGGGAAGCATTGGCAGCCATGGGAGGCTGCTGCAAAAAACTGGCAGCAGCTGTACCTCGCGGTGGCAGCGAGGTTTCGGCTGTCCCGGAGTGCGCCGTTGTGGTGGTTTTGCTCCTAGGGCGTTTGCTTTCAACCATGGTTGTTTGGAAGGCTTTGGTGGATTGGAAAATGGATTTGGAGCACGCTTTGAGTATTATTTCACGCTCTCAATGAAAGCACCAATTTGTGGGAGCGATTTCTTCCCACGAGAATATTCGATTGAAAGATTCCCCTTTCTTCCCCGTTTCTTAAATTGCGATGTTTACAGGTGTAACTAATTTGGTAAATGTCCATTTTTTAGGGGAGCCTCTGCCGAAATTTCAATAGAAGTCATGCCCCCCTTGTCATAGTTGTGCAGGGAAGAGAGTAAATTTAGTAAGTGGGCCCAGCATCGGGTGGATGTTGAAAAACCACAGGATTCGTCACGAATTCCGAGGAATTCGAGACATGTCCTATCAGTAAGTGGTAGAAGTGGTGTCTACCACAAATAAAGCAATCTTCAGCTCCTTAGTTCCTACTATGACATCAACATCTAGTATCCTATGGGTTTTAGTGATGGCCCCACCGAAATTAGTGATTGTAAGATGCGTTGAGATTAAATCCTTCCTTGTTCTGCCCCGCTACACCTCCATCTACCATTACTTTGGGGATGGGGATCCCTCTTCGCAGTGATGAACAAGGGCCTGAGATGGTTGGCCATCTCCTTGGTAGGCTTGGAAAAGCATAACTGATCTGTAGCTATTTTCTGGGCAGCTCTGCCTATCTTGATGGCATTGTTTTGCTATTATGGTACTACTTCCTCCTCGGTCAACCTGCATTCAAAACTTTCTTGGGATACTACATCCCCTTTCATGGTGCTTTTTTGTCCTTCCACCGCTCCAAACTTCTCTGATAGGACAAACACCATATTGATTTCAAAACTACCTTGCAATAAGTTCTCCAATTCTGCACCGAAAGCCTGAGTTTCTTCATCTAGTTCTCATTCTTAATCTACCTATTCTTCCTCGTATTCTTCGGTCCAGTTCTCATGATTATCTTCTTCAAGGAATCTAGTCTGATTCTGTTATTATGAAAGCTCCAACTGAGCGTCTGAAGATGGTTCGTAATCCACCTGTTCTTCCTCGTATTCTTAAGTTCAGTTCTCTTGATCATCTGCTGGAAGGAATCCAGCCTAATTCTGTGATTGCAAAAGCTCCAACTAATTATTCAAAGATGAACCCTGGTGGAAAAAAAGGTTCATATGGGAATCTTACTTCTGGCAGTTCCTTCGATTGATACACTGTCTACTCTATTTGAATAACCCTCTCTAGGTTATTCTAAATTCCAGCATAATTGATTTCTGTAAAGGCTTATTTACTGTAGTACCCTATGAAACTTCGGTCAAATCTCACTTAACCCCCCCCCCCCCAAAAGTTAAAATGGCCCACTTAACCCCCTTGACCATCGTTTTGTGTTCCACTTTACCCCCGCCATTAACGGCATTCAAAAGACTGTCAAAAATGGTAACATGGCAAGGTCATTATGGTTAAAGCAGCCACAATGGCCAATTGCTGAGCATAGTCAACATCTACATGGCATACTGAACCCCACAAGTGTTGAAAATCTAAATCTAAGCAACTGAGGGGTGAAGCATACCCCAGTTAACAATCCCCTCTTTTCTTCTTCGATAACTAAACCCAGAAAAATTTCTAACCACCATTTCAAGGATTTAAGGTTCCCCAAAGAAAATTTCTCTATCTTTCTTCAATTAAAGGGTGTGAAGATGAGGAAAGAACCTCCACGAAGAGAAGAGCTGGCCGTTGCTGCACCTCATTGCTACTGTGGTAGGCTTGCTTGGCTACAGACTTTTTAGATAGAGTCCAACCCACTTCGGAGGTTCTTTGTGTGTCCAAAGTCAGAGGTAGGCTTTGGATTTGCTAATTTATCGAAATTTGGTCAATAAATTGTTAGAATGTGATGGAATTTTTGTTTGAATGTTGAGGGGGAAAAATGGTTGTAGGTTTTTTGTATGGGTTGATATTGAAATGCATCCACGTGAGAGAGCTCTAATGGCTTGGTTGCTGAGGACAAAGAGAGAAGTTGAAGATCAGATTGGGCGTGCAAGAGCAAGAGAGAAGAAATTGTGGATTGCTTTGTTTATTTCTTGGGCCTTTGTGTTTATGGTTTGGTTGGCAATGTTATGTAATGTAAGTTACGCAATTGGTATGTTTGAAAGTTAGGCAATGTGGTATGTTTGAAAGTTAGGAAATGTGGTGTAATGTACCTAGTTGAATGGCAATTTAGTGAGATGAGAGGCTTGTGTAATGGGTGTAGCATTTTGTAAATGTAAGGGTTTCAAAGCCCTTTTGTAATGGTTAAGACTAAACACTTTTGTAAGCACCAAGAATTCTTGAAACCTTTCAGTGCTTTAGAACTGCCATTGATTAATAACTTGTACATAAATTGTACATAACTCAAAAGAAAGATTTTGTAAGCACATTTTTAATCCATGGCAATGCCAAAACAAAATACAAAAGACTGAATATGCACCTGTGATATCCATGGCAATGCCAAATAGTTTGTATCCAAAAACAAAGTAGACAATAAAATACCAAACATACAGTTTCTACCCAAAAACATATGTGTTCACTAAGACACAGCAAAACATAAAAACAGAGCAGAGATTTTTAATATCTTCATGGCTGAAACTTTGCCAAGAATTCTTTCCTCTTAGTTGGAGACTTAAACCTAACTTTCCTTTGTGGGGAAGCTTGTAAAGGCTGAGACGAATTTGGTTCTTGGGACTGGGAGGCTTGTTCAAACAGAGAAGCTTAAGATGCTTATTCAAACTGAGAAGCTTGAGAGGCTTGTTCAAACTGAGATGCTTGAGATGGTTGAGCTGGTTGGTGAGAAGGTTGAGGAGCTTGGTTAGATTGAGAAGATGCTTGGTGATGCTTGGTCCTTTTTTTTAGGCTTTGATATGATCTGAAAATTGTGGCAAAGTTAGATTAACTTGACTACTTTTAGATCAATATCTACAAATGAAGAGTTCCATAATGTTACTTAAATAAAAGAAACCCAACTTACTGGTTGTTTTTGCCTTGATTATGTAGAAGATGATGCTTGTTTCTGCTTTGATTGTCTTGTAATTCTCTGAGTACTTGTGTTGCCTTGAGGTGCTGTCTTCTTTTGCCTTTGTGATGGTACCTGGCCAACAAACATCACATATGAATCCATATCAGAATGCCTAACATACAAAACTTTTAAAATCAAATGCTTTGAATATACTTGGTTGCTACTCCCTGCTTCATTTACCCTTAGACATTTCCTTTTAGTATGGCCACGTTGATTACATATGGAACACTTGATTTCCAAATTATACATTTGCAAGTGTTTAGCTTTAGGATTAGAGCTTGGAGATGGTTCAGCTGCTGAGCTTACCTTGGTTTTCTTTGGCCTCCCTGGCTGCTTATGTAATAACCCGATCCTAAATTGATATTTAATTATTAATTTATTCAAGTAAAAGACAATTTTACCCTGACAATATTTTATTGGGTTTAAAAGTTGACTTTTTGTTTGAAAAATAATTTGGGGAATTGAGCAGCACTATTGCGTCGGGCTCGTCGATACGAGTTCATGGGTATGCTGCACGCTTAATTCTGAGTTGTAACGAAAAAGAAAAAGCCTTAAAAAAAAATGCAGATCAGATTGAAATGGGATTATTTCCTTTCTCTCTCCTCACGAACTCTCTCCCATTCGACACCTCCATTTGGCTGGATTTTCGCCTGCCATTTGCCGCCTTTTCCGGCCACCTCACGACCCAATCTTACACTCTTTCTTCTCCTCTCTCCATCCTCTACCCAACCCACTAGTTTTCGCAGCTCAAAATCGCGAGTTAAGGTGATTCGAAACTAGGGAAGTTTCGCTGATTTTCCTCCTCCATTTTTCGGCGACACCGGCCACCAATTCCGACGAGTGAGGTATGGTTTTTCATTATCTCGAAGTGCTCTATCCATTTACGTAGGTAGTTTCGATTGATTTCGTGATTTGGAAGTTTGATTTAAACACCCATATGCTCCGACGGTTTGGCTGTGAATTGGGTTGTTTCTGGCCACTTTTTGGCCGAGGTCCAAGAGGTAAAAACACTCCATTTAAGGTGCTTAACAAATTGGCATAGGTATTGGCAGGAGATTTTAATATTTTCCAATCACCGGAAAATTACTCAACACACCAACCTTCGGTGGTAGCGCGTGGCGGTGCATCGGGCGGGGGCCAGCCTCGTATTTTTTAGCCTAAAATTATCCCTTGGTCGTCCCGAGCATGGTGGTATGCTCAGATTAAATTTTTGTTATTGTTTGAGTATAAAATGAATTTTTACCTATTAGGCGTTATCTGGGTTCGATATGTTCGGATAGTTGAATCGACTCCAATTTAAAATATGTTGATCTAGGCACCTCTAGGATCGTATAGAATTCGCGGATCAAGAATTGGAGTCCCGGATACTCTGATTCAATAATTCAAAGTTTAGGTTAAATGGTAACCGTCCGATCGAGCGATTGCGAGTGATCCGACCGCTCGATTTGGACCAAACTTGCAAGACGTGTTTAATAAATGTTGTCAAACCTACAGGAACTTTCGGATTATTAATCGGAGGTCGTGGACCCCACGGGAGACCGGGTTGACCAATATGAGAATTTAATCACTTAGTCAATCTCAAGTCTTTTCAAACCATTTTAGCTGTCAGGACTGTTGAAAATGGGCCTAGTAACTTTCTTAAGTTACGTATACGCACTTTTAAGGCCGGGGGTAAGGGTTTTGATTAAATATTCGTGGTTGAGCTATTTTATTAATTAAATGTTTTAATAACTTAAATAGGTACTCGGGCTTCGTTGAACCCGCAAAAAGGACCCTTGAAGGGTTAGGGTAGCTCGGATGCACAGTGAGTGGACATTTGTTTTCTAAATAATTTTAAGAAATTCTTGAACTTCGGTTGAGTCAGCGTGCGTTTGACAGTTGTCCCATGAGTCTTAGGGATATCCGGACCGTGAGGAGCGAGGAATGCGTCTCAAACTGACCAAGTGTCCCCTTGGTCTTGCAAGGAATGCTGCTCAGGTTGACTTTGTGTTATCGAGGTGTGCGACAATGTGTCGCTTATGTGACACTTGGAATTGACAGTATAATGTGGGAAATAAATATAAAATCATGGAATTGATGGATTTATTATGGGTACACCTAGGTGGAAAGGAATGATCGTTTTTCAATGCTTTCAATTGGTTTTGATTATTTGACTAAATGAATGATCAGTTATATGTATATAGATATGCATGCTTGATTTTTGTACGAATATAGAATATGGATTAAATGAATTTTCAAATGTTTAAACAGTGGAGTTAGTATGTTGATATTATATTTTTCAAAATTTTCGTTTGTCCACTCACACTCTTAATGATTTGAGCCCCCAGGTAGTAGTCGTGTACCAGAGCACCACCATAGGGCGGTCTACACTCACCACTCATCCTTTCCACTATGTAGGATTTCTACAGTAATCGAACTTTTCCTGTAAATTAAGTTAATTAGTGTTGCTATGATATTGCCCTAGGATTTTCTGTAAGGCATGAGGCCACAAAGATTTGTTGTCGGATTGTTTGTATTCTAACATTGTGTATGCTGAATGGTTGTGGATATTTGAATTGAGTTTTGTACAGGTGAAATTTTTTGGGAAACGAGCAATTTACAAAGGAGACTCTGCCGAATTTTCGACAGAAGTCAAACCTTTAAAAAAAAAAATTGAGTCTTAGATGGGCAATTTGGTCAAGTGTGCCCGGTACCTGCCAGGTGTCAGACACACATAGATTCCAAAGTGGAATTTGGGTAGAGTCTTGTCAGCTTATGATACTTAGGTGGCAGCAAAGGTGGGAAATTTGTTTTAGCCCACAAGTCTTGGCTTGCCATTGGATGAACCATGGGTTTGAAAGCTTTTATGAAGTTCTCTTTTTTGTAATAATCATGTACATAGCTGATGTGATTGCCATTTAACTGCCCAATGGCAGCACAAACATGCTTACATGGGATTCCAGTTAGATCCCATTGCCTACATGAACAACTTCTATTTCTCAAATCAACTACCACCTGAGTGCCTCCAAAACATTTAACCTTATATGTGCTCTCCCCAGCAAGCCTTGGAATGCACTAGGCTGACTGCTTCTTAAGCTTCTCAAGAGTTACAAAAACTCTTGGCCCCACATCATGAGCCCATTTCTCCATAGCTTCTCTTCTACTTGCCATCAACAACATAATGTAATACCTAATCCTCTCAAGCATTGTTATAATAGGCTTGTCTCTAGCATCAAGGATAGACCTGTTGAATGCCTCACACATGTTATTCAAGAGAATGTCACACTTTGAGTTTGTTCTGAAGTGAGATATACACCACTACATTGGATCAAGCCTTGCCAACCAATCAAAAGCTGGTCTTGACAAATCTGGGAGCTTTTTCATCTCTGCTTGAAACCAAGGTATAGTTGTACTTCTTGCAGCAGCCTCCATATGTTGTTTCAGAACTTATGGCCAACAAGTATAAAATTAGCATGCAGATGTTTAAGGCAATGCCTATGTTCAGAGGTTGGGAACATGTCACCCACTGCATCAATTAAGCCCTTTTGTCTATTTGTAATGAACACATACCCATTGCTATTTTCAATGCCGAGATCAACAACTAAGAGTCCAAAAACCAAATCTAAGTTGCATAACTCTCAACCTCTGCCACTGCATAAGCTATTGGATACATGCCGTTATTAGGATCAACACCAACAGTAGATAGTAATTGCCCAGGGTGTTGCCCTTTGATGTGACAAGCATCCAAACCAACAACTGGCCTCAAAGCATCAATAAACCCTTTCTTTGTAACTGCCAAGCATATATAAATCCTTTCAAATATGGAATTGTCACCCTCCAAATTGGACTTAATCTTTACAGTAATTCCCACATTTATCCTTTTTAGCTCCTCATCATAATCCCAAAGAGACTCAAACTATTTTTTGTAAGTTCCCTCACTTGTAGTAGTTGCCTTTTCCCTTGCTCTATATATCTGTGATCTTGAAGCTATGACCCATAGATCTTCATTCACCCTTTCCTTAAAAGCTCTTACATCCCAATTTATTATTCTAGACAGTTGTGTAACATATTTCTCTGCTAACCATGATGAGTTAGCAATGGGCATTGCGTTCAACAGTCCCATAAGTGTGCTCCTCTTCATAACTCTTAATTTGAACCATGCTACTTCCATTTACAGTTGGAGCATAAACAAACAATGACATTTTCCATTCTTGATCCCATCACAAACTGCTCTAACCTTATCTTTATCATTCTTGGAGAACTTAATCTTCCTTCTATTGAATACTGAATAGTTTCTCACTACTTTCCTAAATACATAAACACTGGGAAATCTTAAACCAAACTTAAAGATTGGGTTACTCAAATCTGTGTCAGGCATAAAATCATCAAACTTGGGCAGTTTCCTCTTCCTTTTTCTCACAGGCATATCAACCTCATCACATGAGCTACTATCCAAGCTATTAACATTACTTATAGCCATATCATCTAATTTCTCTCCTTCATCTGCAGTTGGATCAATATCTAGAGCATTGTGGTCAACATAGTTGTCAAATGCTTTATCATCCTTCTCCAGCAAGCGTTGTTCATATTCACTTTGCTCATAAGCACTGTCATAAAATTCAGGTCTTCCTCATGTTCTTCATTGTCTTCACTTTCATTTTCAGCCCTTTTGTCATTCTCACCCTTTTCATATATAGTCTCATCCTCCACATTTATACCCTCAGGAACAATACCTTCATCACCTTCCTCATCCACATTTATACCCCCTCAGGAACAGTACCTTCAGCACCCTCCTCATTCACATTTATAGCCTATGGAATAGTACCTTCATCACCCTCCTTAGCCACATTTATACCCTCAGGAACAGTACCTTCATCACCCTCATCCTCCACATCAACAGCAATGTCATCACTCTGATCATCCACATTTATAGCCTTATCAACAACAATGTCATCATCCTCATCCTCCTCATACATACCCTCATAACCAGACTATTCATCACTCTCATCTTCATGTTTAAATTTAGCAGTTAGGTTTCTTGCAATAGGACCCCTCTCCCTCCAAGCCACTACAGATTCATCCACATTAATAAAAGTGGGGTGTTTCAAGTAAATTACAATCACTCTTTCAAAGTTAGGAGGCACCAAATGACACCAATCAAGTAGCTGAGAATCACTATCTATACACATTTTTTTACGATTTTGTATCCCCGTCACAACCACTTCGTCATGGTAGCCAAGCTCTTTTTCATATGCATATATCTCTAACCAATTTATGTAGTCCAGAAGACACCAATCCAAATAATCAACACCCCCCCCCCCCCCCCCCACCACACATAAAACCACCACTCATTGAGGTTTAGGGATTTTACCATTCTACCTCCATGGTGTACTTCAAAGGTGACTATTCCTTTGTCATCTGCACAACAAAACATTAAAAAACACACTTTAACCACTGCCTAGTCATATGTATAGTTTAAAAAGACAACACAACCACCAAACTACCAGTAAACAGCCATGGAGCAATACTCACACGTAACTAACATGTTTAAAGTACTAAAAGAACCTTTAAACAACTAGTAAACAAGAAAACATAACTGCAAGACGTAGGGGACCACAACAATTTTTTATTCCAGGCTAATCAAACTCAACACCTTTGGACCCAACCCAACAAAGCAAGCAGACAATAAAGAAGCTTAAACTTGGACCACACTCTATAAATGTCTCGCTTTCGTCGATTCCATTTCAAAAGCAAAGGGCCACTTACTGTACTCAGGTTGAGAACCTCATTTCTCTCTCGGCCTGCCTTTGAGTTTTTCTGGTTTAGGAAACCTGTGAGGTGTCTCTATTGCTTTATGTGGGATCATCTCATCAAACAGAGCGTCTACTTTGGTTAAGTCAAAGAGTAGACTTTGTTCTGTTCTGGCATGTTTGGGACAAATCCGCCTATGAACGGTGGTGACTTTTGATGATTCGGTGGCTTTGTCAGAGCCTTGCAACTGATAGGATGTTTTAACTTTGCCATCTCTACTACTACTACTTGTTGGCGTTTCGCGAATCTCACGGCCTGGTGTTCCGAGCTGAGGGGATCTGCGTCAACACAGGTCGTCCTTCTTTTGGCGCCGTGTGGTTTGTGCGCGAGCGTGCCAGCAAGGTTTACTGTGCGTTTGAGGGTGATGCGGTTGAGTGAATACATTAGTTGCGCCTGTTTAAATCTGACTTCTTATCAGAGCAATTGTGGCCGAGAGAGGAACTAATCTCGGCCGTCAGGTTCACGGCCTGAGCTACAAGGCCGTTGATGGTGGTTCCGATGGTGGTTTTAGGTGATGCTCCGGCGCGTCACTGGGTGGTGACAGTCGTATGATATATGAGATGAACGAAAAAAAAGTAACAAGGGTGGTGCTCCGGCGCCTTGAAAATCAAGGGTCGTATGATATATTGATGAATGGATTTTCCTACAAACTGCCACTACTCCTAGGAAAGCAAGTAAATGTATTGAAATGGCATTACAAGAATGTAAATGACAAGAAGTAAATGACAGGAAAATATAATCTGCTCCGTGGGAGGCTTGTGTTTGGTGTTGAACCCCTTAAATGGAGTTGGAGCTTGTTATTTATAGGGAAGATCTTGAGGAGACAATGAAGCTGAAAATCTGCATGGTGAGGTCGATCAGAACTAGTGGGCAGTCAAGTTGGCATTTGGGAACGTGAAGCATGGTGGTATGACACCCATAAACCCCGGTCGCCGCCCTGGTGGTGGGCTCTGCATCTCGGGCCTTGGAGGAGCATTTAATGCCCTGCTCTGATGGTTGGTGGCTTAGCCTCACAAAATCATAGGACTTTCGCACCTAATCCCTGATTTTACTCGCCCTATCTGACTTCAATCACGTCCCCTCTTTCTTGGCTCATTAAATGCTCCTATGTGAATCATGGGCTTTCTGCTGTGATCAGAGGCATTACTTCATTAAATGAAGCGTGGGACCACGACGCCACGTGGCGACGCCGCTTAGCTTTCCCTATTTTGGCCATGCATCAGAGGAGTTTGTCCTCGGTTAGTATTACCGAGGCAGTGATGATCTTGTCGTGCCAATGTTCGTTTGTTTCCAAAAGCGAACGAGCAATGACTCGTAACTTTTGACCGAGGGTAGGTGCTAGGGCCGAGAGAAAGTTCCTTCGGTTAGTCTCATTCAGCCAGTTTCCTCGGCCGAGATTTATTAGGCACAAACACTACTTCCATTTCTTTTGTACTTTCTTGACCATCTTCTGATTGTACTTCCACCAAATAGACTGAGGAAGATGGCGTCTTGTAGTGTGTACCTTTGGAAGAATTTCTTTTCCGTTGTTCTTCTCTTAACAGCTCTTCATATTTGGAGGCCTTGTCAGCCAGTTCTGCCAGGTCTCTGAACACCATTCCATCAAATTTCTTCCTTAAGGAAATTTTGAGAGATGTTTGAGCCATCTAGATGAAATGTCTCTCTTCCATGGGGATCCTGCATTTCATTTTGAGCTTCCTGAACCTGGTGGTGAAATCCTGAGCGGGTTCATCTTCAGTATGTTTGAGAGCAGCAAGATCACTAATGGTGACTTCTGGCTGAATTATAAAACAGTAGTCATGGAAAGCATTCTCCATATGTTCTCATGTTTGAATGGAATTGGCCGGTAAATTGGTATACCAGGTATAAGCTTGTCCAGACAAGGAATTCCCAAAAAGCCTAAGCTTTAATAGGGGACTATTCACTATGGCTATGCATTGGACTGAGAATCTGCCTATATGCTCGACTGATGTCGCGTGCATGTCTTCTCCATTGAATAGAGTGAAGTTTGGTACTTTAAAACAGAGTGGTGAGCGCATTTGATCAATGTAAGCCGAATATAGGAGGTGGGTTCCACGCCTATTCTGGCTGATTCTGCTCAGCTCTTTGCACAATCCTATGTGGTATGGGCACAACCTCCTCCCTACACTCTTCTTCTTTTTCGAAGTCGAGATGGTTTCTCCAGTTTCCTCCTGGCCTATTCCTTTCAAAGTTGGCGAAATGGTTAACTCCTTCTCTACGTCTTCTACCCCTTGCTAGTGGGGGAAATGGATTGGGGTCAATTCGTCTAGGTCGGTATGGCACTACTACTAGTTGTTCAGGTAGGTGTGCAACTAGCGGGCCTTGTGGAATTTTCGATCGTGCAAGTTCTGGCTGATTCTAGGTGGCTTGAACTACTGCCAGGCTTGATGGAATAGTTGGGACTTCCTGCTCCTGGATGACAAGGGCTGCTCCCCTCTATCCAGCCTGTGTCTCTACTATTTCTTACATCCCGACCATCTGTGTAATGAGAGGATTTTCTTGATATGGCCATGCCAATCCTGGTGCAGGTCGGAAAGGGAGCTCTTGTTGTTGAACTACAGCATCTGGATTTGGATTTCTTGTAGCAGCAGCCTCACGATCTTTCCTTAATTGCCCGTTGACTTGCCAATGCATCATGGCAGTCATATTGTCTAGAGTATCTTGACTTCTTTGAACTGCAGCTTCTTGTTGGAGCATAGCCTCTTGTATCTGATTCAATCTTCTGGAGCTGGACTGGGAACATCTACTCTTGGTATTGCCATGAGCTGATTGCCTGCCATTGCTCTCTTCTGACTCAAGTCCTTCTTCCCGAAAAGTTGGTTGACCTCTTTCCATGGCAAAGCGTGGATTCTGGCTAGAACTTCCAATATTCACACACTAAAAGAGGTGTTTTTAGAAGTATGTATACTATGAGGTCCCACTAGGCGTGCCAAATTGTTTACATGTTTTGATGTAGTTCATGTGGTGGTAGGGTAAGTTCCCCATTAACTCGTAAACCATTGATGGTCAACAAATCAACTTTTTTTTATATGCGAGCGTGCCACTATTAATGGTTCAAAACCCTAACAGACTATGAAAATGTAATACCTTGCGCCCCAAGCTATTTACTTTGATCAAGTTATTGCAAATTTGGGTGAGAAATATCTCCCAAGTAAGTTCTTTTCTTGCCTCAAACAGGTGAGGACTTTATAATTCCCACAGTAAAACTAGTAAGTCTAACCAAAATAAGTGTCTGAAAATAAAACAAACTAGTTTAGAGAGAACTGCCTATTACACAATCAAACAAAAGAGACTGCCAAGTCCGGAATGACATCAGAACATTAGGCTTCGATTTTTGCTTAGATTGTTGTCTGTAACTCAGGCTAGACTAGTTGTATATGTACTAGAATTGCTGTTTGTGCCTAATAAATCATGGCCATGAATTGACTGAAGGAGCCCCTTTTCTCGGCCCTGGCACTTGCTCGTGAAACTAAAACGCGGCATTTCACCAAGATGTTTGGCCTTCCTGAAAACAAGAGAAGAATTGCTAAGGCATGATCTTCTCAGCCTCGATTATAGGCCGAGGCCGAGGCCGAACAAAAATCACGGCCAAAGGTATTAAAGTCAGATCATCAAGTGGCAGCAGGGTCCCACGCTTCATTTAATGAATTAGTGCCTCTGTTTATTGCAGCAAACCCACTGGCCACGAATAAGCATTTAATGCACGACGGAAGGTGGGAAGTGACTGAAGTCAGGGTTTGGCGACAGGAAACAGAGTGATTAGACGTAGACATTCTCACAAGAATTCTTGCAGCTTGAGAGATTAGGTCACCAGCTATAATAGCAATAAATGCGTCCCCACGGCCAGAAGCGCAGAAACCACGATCAGGGCGGCGACCGAGATTTACCAGGATTTATGGGGTCACACCACCATACTTCACGATCCCAAATGTCGATTGGACTACCCACTTGCTCTAATCAAGCTCCACCACACAGATTTTCAGCCTCGATTGCTCCTCCAGGGACTCTTCCTATAAATACAAGGCTCAAGCTACATTCAAAGGGTTCAAACACCAAACCAAAGCCTCCCACGGAGCAACTTATATTTACCTGTAATGCACTTTCAATATCTTTACTTGCTTTCCTAGGAGTAGTGTTAGATTGTAAGGAAAATCCGTTCATCAATATATCATACGACCCTTGATTTTCAAGGCGCCGGAGCACCATCTCTGTTACTCTCTCATTCACCCCATATATCATACGACCGTCGCTCACTGAACAATGCGCCGGAGCACCGCCCAAAACCCACCACCAACACCACCACTAAACGGCCTTGTAGCTCAGGCTGTGAACCTGACGGCCGAGATCAGTTCCTCTCTCGGCCACAATCGTTTGATTAGAAGTCAAGTCCAAACAGGCGCACCACTTAACCATTCTATCCACATCAACATCTCGATGCACGGTAGACCGTGCTGGCACGCCCGCGCACAACCGCACCGCATCCAAAAGCAGGAAGCCACGTGTTAACGCACATCCCCCCCCGGCCCGGATCACCAGGCCGTGAGATTTGCGCAGCCAACAATTGCATTTCAACTAATGGGGATCAGTTGGAAATCGACACCAATGTTGAGATTGGCAGAGCTATAATTAATTTAAGCCATGGTGAGGCTTATCGCGTGGGCAGAACTGGGGTCTCTCTGGTCTGGACTGGATTGGAAATGTCTGGATTGGCTTCAGTGCCTATTCTACTTGCTAGGGGTCGCCTGAGAGCTATTATGATGATTTTGGGACATCAAGGTGTCTCTGGAAATTTGTTGAGGTTTTCATATTATGAAAAACCTAAACTCCACTTGATTCATCTATTCTGAACCAAATTTGTAATTAGAGAAATCTCGTTTTCTTTGTGAACTGCTTCTTTAAACTGAATTGAAGTCAGAAATATGAGTTCTGCCTGCTTCGTTGGAAGCTAGGTGGTTTTTACAAACCAGACAACTTGATTGCTTATGAGTTTAAAGACTTTTAAGATCGTCTGATCTTGTTTTGTTTTTGTTAGTATGACTGAGAGTTTTTGTCTTGATTGGATTTTTTTTTTTGTCCTTGATCCAATTCACATTCTCTTATATTTATAGGAAGTTTGCACGAGTAGTAGTTATTCTGACAAGAAAAACCCACGTTAAGAGTCAGTTTATGATGATCAATTTTGACTTTCTGACAACCAATTCTCCTACTTCTTATCCGTCCCTTGCAAACTGAAATTATACTAACGAGATCTTCAAGAGTATGGGAAGGAAACTCAGCCTGTTTTCTAGCATTTAATGGTTATGGGGAGTGGTTTTTGATTTCACATTTCTACCAATTCCCCTGAATGTCCTCTGTCCGTTTCCTGTTGATGTCTTGTCATTGGAATCACATGGGTATTGCGGAGAGAGACTCCTCTTTAGCTCTTAGAATTGTTGATCTTGCTTTGAATTGGTAATCAACGGTGATGATCAAGCCTTGAACCCTTGAAAATATAATCTGAAAGCTGGGTAGGAATTAAACCAACTAAATCTGGTCTTTCTAGATTAAATCACCATTTGATGGTAATTAACTTTTATCTTGTGAAGATTAATTTATGTAATTGGTTTCATTCCATTTTCCATCTTTTGAAGTGACTTGGGCCTTTGAAATGTCCTAGGCTGACTTCCAATTTTGGTAATGGAGGCCAAAACTGTACCGTCAATATAGCCCAATAGCCAGATAGGCCGGTGCGCAGAAATTTGGCCCAACAATTACTTAATTTTAATGTTTTTTTTTTAATGCATTCACGCCTGATTGGAAACTCAGCATTGTGCCCCTTCGTAGTTCTGCCCCTTTTATTGCAATGTAGGGATGTTTTGGGTGGGGCTGCAACTACTTTGCTAGGGAAGATGGGTTCAAAATGGTGGGAACTAAAGCAAACATAAAAAGACCCATGTATCACTAAATTTAAGGAAAAAAATAATAGAACAACATGACTTCTACTATTAATGAAATTGGGGTTTAAGGACCACCACAACTATTTTGGAAGGAAAAGGATCAAAATGCGAATCAAGGACTATTGCATCTAAAAATTCAAAAAAAAAGATTGAAAAATGTGAGATGATATCTTTGTATAAAATGTAGGTGGGACTCAAGATTCCTACTCACTTAGAGCATCTCCAATCGATATGTCAAATTGCCTCATGGACATGAAATGGCAAAAATTGATGGTTAAAGTTACTCCAACCGAGTAATCAAATCCTACATAGATTTGTAGGCTAGAAGAGATATATAAAAAATAACATATCAAAAAGCCTGATGTCAATTATTTTTTTAAATATTTTTTTAGTCATGGACCTCACTATCATTTACTCTCTTTAAAAACTTTATGCCCATTTGTTTTTAAAAATATAATAAAATAATATGATATTTGGCATTTTGGGTGGAGTTAATTTTTTTTTTTCTAGAGTGTCAAATTGTCACATAAGCCATCAAATTTAAATTTAACTTTTTTGCATTTGACGTCTCCCTTATTAGAGCATCTCCAACCGATATATCAAATTGCTACATGTATATGAAATGACAAAAATTGAAGGTTAAAGTTACTCCAACCAAATAGTCAAATCCTACGTGGATTTGAAGGTTGGAAGAGATATGCAAAAAATAGCATATCAAAAAACTTGATGTCAAATATTTTTTTAATATTTTTTTAGTCATGGATCTCACTATCATTTACTCTCTTTTAAACTTTACACATCATATGAGCCCCATTTGCTTTTAAAAATAAAATAAAATAATATAATATTTGGCATTTTGGGTGGAGTTCAATTTTTTCCAAAATGTAAAATTATCACATAAGCCATCAAATTCAAATTTAACATTTTGCATTTGAATGAAAATACTCATGTGTCAAGGTAAATTCCTTCGCTATATGGATTTTAAAATACGTTTTTTTATCCACCCTTGCAGTTTTTGTAGCATGGAGTCCAGGAAGGGGAACGGGACTGGCTGTAAATAAGTCAAATTGAGAATGAGACAAAGGTGACTGCTGGTCCGTTTTAAAATAAAATAAATAAAAGGTGATTGCTGGTGTCTCGAATCGAACGTTCAGACGAGCCCCAGGCCCCACTAGTCGTCCCGTATCCATTGACTTCACCATTGACCTGAATTGTGTTAAGAGACACGCTCTGCTTCTCTGGTGGAACTTCAGCCTGTAGCTCCTTCTCACTTCTTCAGCTGCGAGTTCTTGCTTTTCACATACACCCAGGTCAGGCTCCAACTACTAATTTCTCTAACACCATCTCATGATTTCTTCCCATTTTGTATTTTTCCATTGTGATATAATTTTCTTTCTCTTAGTCATGTTGTTGCTGATGATGTTGTTTGGCTTAAAAAATTTGGCAAATGCTGCAAGGAATTACCAAAGTTGTACTTTTGAATACCTGATATATATATGTTAATATTGAGGCAAAATAAAAGAGTAGTCAGCTCCATTTATGATACCTCTGTAGTCGCGGATTTGATGTTTTTGTTGGACTTGAGGGTTTCCAGGATCCTCAAGTGAATTTGGGGAGGCTTTGTAGGCAATTGTCTAATTCTGCTGTTTCTGAGAGGGGGATGAGGGGGGAAGGAAAACATTAAAGATTAAAAATTTGGTTCTTTAGTTTTTTTTTGGATACAAGTCATATTGGAAGAGGGGGATTTGAACATAGGACCTCGGGTACAGGATAACTGCTCTTAACCATCAAATGGGTATTTTAAATGTCAAAAACTATCAGACGTTTGATTAAATTTGAGCTGTCAGTCGCTCAAACTCAGTCCCTCCGGTGAGCAGCTCTGAATAAAAGATTACACAGGTCAATTTATGGTCCCTCTGTACAGTATAGTAAGTCATTTTGCAGGTGAGTTCAAATAAGTGACCAAAAAAAATGAAAAAGTAGATCAGCAATAGGAAAATGTATTTATCTTCTACCAAATTGCTTAATTGCCTGCATTTTCTCCTCTCTCCAGCAGGTTGCTTTGTGAAATTAATCTCATCTCCATTCTCCTGTAAGTTGGCACAAACGAGAAACCAGTCTGAAATGGCATCGAGCATGCAAAGAGACAGCTCATCTCTTCCTCCACAGTCTCGATGGAAATATGATGTCTTTTTGAGTTTTAGAGGTGAAACACGCAAGACCTTTACAGCCCATTTACATAAAGAACTGCTGGATCAAGGAATTACAGAGACATTCTTGGACGAAACAGAACTTCAAGAAGGAAAACCAATTTCTGAAGTCTTCTCAGCAATTGCACAGTCAAGATTTGCCATTCTTGTGATCTCTCAAGATTATGCTTCTTCAACGTGGTGCCTAAATGAACTTTTAAAGATTTTTGAATGCATGGGAGGGAGGGGCGCAATTCTACCAATTTTCTATTCTGTGGAATCCTCCGATGTTGGAGAACAATTAGGGAGTTTTGAACGAGCCTTCACTAAACTTGAAGAAAGGTTTAAGCATGACATCAACAAGGTGAAGAGCTGGAGAGATGCTTTAGGGACAGTGGCTAAAATCGAAGGGTGGACTACAAAGGATAGGTTAGCATTACTTCTTTTTCCCCTCGACTCAAAAGCTCTCCTAAATGAATAGATGGCCCTTGTTTTTACTTATTGGAGCACATATAATAATTGTGAATTTATATTTTATATATCACCTTTGTAGGAGAGAAAGTGACTTATAATTCCGTTCTATTTGATATAATTTTGTAGTGAGTACATTTAATTTTCCTGGACCTGATGCATGAAAATCGTACAGAAAAATGTTTCATGATAACATTCCTATTACCCATTCATAAAAAAGAATTTATATGGGGAGGCTAAGTTTATTTTATGATAAACTAAAAAATACACTATATTGTTTTTCATTACTGCAGAAGAGGATTGGAACTTGGGAACATTGGGAAGAGAAATTGTTACTCTATCCAATGCTATTTGATCATCTATACACTTTTTAAATCATTTTTATCACGTATTGATGAAGTTTCTTTGGCTTAATCCAAAATATGCATTGTAACAGTGAGGAGTTCTTAATTCGAATTCAGATGCTTTCGTAACAGAGGGAAATAGTTTTGAAATTTTTTTTGGGTACCTTTCTATTTCTATCATATTTTAGGTCCACAGTGAGGAGTTCTTAATTCGAAGTCAGCTGCTTTCTTGACAGAGTTAATGATATTATGGACAACAACTTATTACACTAACTTTTGACGATAACTGATGTGAAAGTGATTCAGTTGTTTTCATTCTGCGTTTTCTATGAACTTTTTATTCATAGCAAGTAAAAATTTTCGTATCCATTGGTATCTCAAAGTTGGTGTTTTTTTAGCATTATTGTTCCATTAATAAGGTGTTCTTAGTTTTTGAGTTGAATGGCTGTGATGCAATGGGTTAGCCCCGAGTCCAATCCAAAACTTCTTATAAAATGCAGGCAGAGCTACCACTCGGCTACTAGAGGTGGTGGCAAAAACACAAAATGCAAAGTGTATTTTTATCGCTTTTTTGTCTATTTATGACTCATATTAGTTCAGCCATGCATGACCTTGATTATTGTCTTTTCCTCTTGAAGATATGAACCACAGCTCATCAGAGAAATTGTTGACAAGGTGCGAACCTTATTACGTCCTACATGGTCGGAGCCTGAAGAAAAGCTGGTTGGAATTGATTCAACATTGGAGCATCTACGTAGGCTTCTAGATACAGACGCTGAGTCGGTTGATGTTCGTTTTATAGGGATATGGGGGTTGAGTGGGATAGGTAAGACAACCATTGCTGAGAGAACTTATGCCAGGATTCTTCATAAATTTGAACGCAGCTGCTTTCTTGACAGAGTTAGAGATAAGATTTCTCAAACAGATGGTCTAAAAAATCTAAAAAGAGAACTTTGCAAGAGCCTTATGAAAAGAAATATAGAAGACTGGGCCTTTGATATACAAGGCACAATCAAAAGGCTCTTATCTCGCAAAAAAGTTCTTCTCGTTCTTGATGATGTCGACAATAATAGTCAATTAGAAGACTTATGTGGGAACCAAGATGGGTTTGCTCCAGGGAGCAGAGTCATTATTACAGCAAGAACTGAACGATTGCTAAGTAGACATGGTGTGGACAGAACATTTGAGGTGCATAAGTTAAATGACCAAGACGCTCTTCAACTTTTTAGCTTGAAAGCCTTTGGAAGAGATTATCCAGATAAGCCCTATGTAGCTCTGTCTAAATGTTTTGTGAGTTATGCCAATGGCCTCCCATTAGCTCTTAAACTCTGGGGATCATCTTTGCATAAAGCAGATCAAGATGAATGGGGAAATAAATTGGGTAAACTGAAAGATAATTTTGATGGAAAAATTATGGATAGGCTTAAAATAAATTTTGATGGATTAGATGAAGAGGAGAAAAGTATTTTCCTCGATATCGCATGCTTCTTTATGGGAAAGTACAAAGATGAAGTAGTTGAAAGACTATGTGGCTCTCGTTCCAGCGTAGACAATGCTATAAAAGTTCTCATTAGGTGGTCTCTGCTAACAGTTTCAGATAATATGGTGTGGATGCATAATTTGTTACAAGAAATGGGAAGAGCAATTGTTCGTGGAGAGTCAAAAGAACCTGGTGAACGTAGCAGGTTGTGGCTTTCAAAGGACATCTTTTATGTTTTGAAAAATAATACGGTAAGAGCTTACATGGATACATCAGTAACACATGAATCTAGCAAAATCAACAGATTATAAAGCAGACTATTAAGTTTACTTACCTTACTTTCCATATAATGTGCACATCAGTTACCCTTTATGATGTTTCGCAATTGACTTGTTCTTTATTCTTGGTTATTAGGGGACATCAGCAGTTGAAGGCATTGTCCTAGATCAACGTGAATCAGAAGTGTGTGAATGCCATCGAGAGGCTTTTTCAAAGATGTTTAATCTTAAATTTCTCAAACTTCATAATGTGTACCTTCATGATGACCTCGCATGTCTTCCTAACTCCTTACAATATATTGAATGGAAAGGTTATCCTTTAGCTTCTCTCCCCATAGATTTCAAACCGGATAAGCTTGTTGAACTCAGCATGTGTCATAGTAAGATTGAACAGCTTTGGAGTGGAATAAAGGTACAAGTCTACAACTGCAACATATAATCTATTTATCATAGTAAAATGTAAGCTTCTCCTGAATCTAATTATTATCAATTTCTTGTAACTCTAACAGGATTTTGACAAGTTGAAAGTCATCAAACTTAGTCATTCAAAAAGTTTGAAAAGCACTCCTGATTTCAAAGAGGTCCAAAATCTTGAGAGACTAGATCTTGAGGGATGTGAAAGTCTAGTTGAGATCCACTCATCCATACGAGTTCTCAAAAAGCTAATCTTCTTGAATCTTAAAGACTGCAAAAGTCTTGAGAGTCTGCCAGGTGAGATTGCAATGGAATGCCTGGAAATTCTAATCCTTACTGGTTGCTCAAATGTTAAAAGGGTTCCTAAATTTGTGGGACATATGGAGAATTTGTGGAAGATTTCTTTAGACGAGACAGCTATTGAAGATATACCTTCATCGATTCAAGGTCTGACAAAACTTTCTGTTCTTGATATTAGAGATTGTGTAAATCCGACTCAACTTCCAAGTACCATTGGCAATTTGAAGTTTCTTAAAAGTCTTAATGCTTCTGGATGCACACAACTGGCAGAACTGCCTGCAAGCTTTCAGGAACTAGTGTCTTTGGAGAAGCTTGATTTAAGTGGAACTGCCATAGAAAAATGGCCCTTTTCCGATTTACATTTGAAAAAGCTGAAATCATTTATTTTCCGCGGACCAAAAGGGCGATCACCACAGCCATGGCATGGGTTGCTCCCTTTTAGATGGCCATTGAAGTGTCTTCAACCCATGAGTCAGTTCCTGCCTCCTTTGTCAGGGTTATGTTCTTTAAGGGAGTTAGATCTAAGTGATCACAATCTTCGGGATGGAACAATCCTTTCTGATATTGGTTGCTTATCTTCTTTGGTTTCGTTGGACTTGAGTGGAAATGATTTTGTTAGCCTTCCTGAAAGCATTAGCAAGCTTTCTCAGCTTGAGAACTTATATTTGAGTGGTTGCCGGAGTCTTAAATACCTTCCAGTCCTTTCATCAAGTAAAAGTTTACAAGTGACTGCCGATTATTGCACTTCACTAGAAAGGCTGCAACATCCATTGAATTTGGATACATTAAGTTCGTCATGTTTCAATTTGATGAATTGCTCTGGATTGGTTAAGAATGAAAGCCATGATCATAAAACATTGACTATGCTCGGAAAATATCTTGAGGTGCGCTCTCTCTCTCTCTCTCTCTCTCTCTCTCTCTCTCTCTCTCTCTCTCTCTCTCTCTCTCACACACACACACACACACACACACACATTCAATCATTCGTTTGTTCATTCATTCTCTAACATGACGTTTTCTCTTGTATAGAGAATCTCATATCCGGGAGATAGGTTTGAAATTGTAATTCCTGGAAGTAAAATTCCATGGTGGTTCAGTCGTCAAAGAGTGGGATCTTCGGTAAGCATACAGGTGACTCCGAAATGGTGTGATAACAAGTGGATGGGATATGCTCTTTGCGCTGTTTTTCAAGTTTTCAGTAGTGGATGGGAGCTGTCTTGTGTTTTGGAAGTCAATGGACAAAAAGAGTACCCTGCACCTGTATTATTAACTGATGTCCAGCCCGTGTCGGATCATCTTTGGCTATTCTATGTTTCTCGTGATATCAGCTTTGGTACAGAGTGGCAAAAGAGTTGTGATCAGTTAACATTTTCATTTGAAAGCTCAGGCCCCATCTGGGTCAAGAAGTGCGGTGCCCGTTTGATTTACGAAAAGGATGTGGAAGAGTTCAACAAAGTAGTGGCACAATCCAGCAGCAATGTTGGGGAAGGATCCAGTGGGACTCGTAGATTTGATGAGGAACCACAGCTCAAAAGATTCAAGAAAACATGAATTTTCTTCACATACTCGTAATTGCACCAGCAAGTTCACCCTTGCGGTGTAACAACCCGTACCCTAGTGTAGTAGTAGTTGGTCCATAATTCATATTTCAGATTTAGGGATATTTGTGGATTTTAGGAGTTCTTTATTAATTAGTAAAACTTTGGGGAGCTGTTTGCGATATCTCTCTTGTACAGTTTGAGAAATTGCTAGGGACCGGAGTATACTCCATCAACTTGACACCTCCTGTTTGTGTATATTAATTAGTACATAATTGTTTTTGAGTGCTGTTAAACGAAGAACATTCTGTGGTGCATCGGCTGTACCGGTACAGCCGATCATCCAAGGGCTCATATTTCATTTTAAAAATGAAGGGCTGAGATTGAATGACCTGCTGACTTGTTTAGCCATTTTTATTAAGGAGCACGTGAAATACACGTGACTTAGAAAACAAAGAATAACCCCTGGCATGCACTGGAGCTGCTTCATCTCATCTCTGCGATCTCTCTCTCGGAAATCCAAGCTTCATCTATGTCCCCAGATCGGAATCTGGGCGTCTCATCTCTGCCCACGCCAAGATGCAACAGCCATCAGAGAAGAGATAGAGAGACAGCGGTGCTTTGAAGGCAAAAAAGGTGTCAGTTCTTCAGAAGACTAGGCCGAAGCTGACCTCGCCTACGTCCTCCGCCACTTCACTCGCGCTTTCAAGTACCGTGGCCTCGGAAACGAGGTCTCATATTCAATTCCACTCTTGTTTCCTTTCTTTTGTGTAAAAAAATTCATCATATTATGCTAAATTGTTTTTTGCAGTTTTTGGAGGTTAGAGATTTGGGGAACTTTATTGGGTTGTACACCGAATGGCACTCACGTTTGCTCCCATATTATTCTTTTGATCAGTTTGTTCATGAGATGAGGTCGAACAGGTTGCCGCCAGTAGACAAGTAAAAGTACTGATCTCTCTATATCTTTTATTTTTTATTTTTAAATCCTTTGGATTTTGGACTCTGCTTTAATCTTTTATTCTTTGTGTGCAAAATTTTGATTATATGTCTCTTAGAAAATTGAGAGAAAGAGTTGCAAGTGGAGGAGACCCGACAAAGTTGCATGAACCAGCAGTCGAACAAGGCTCTCCAAATGATCAACAGGGTATTATGCTCTGTCATTGAACCGGAGATTAGTTGTTCTGAATTCACATGAAAGATGTCAGGGAGAATGATATTGATAAGTGGAAATCTACTGCCAATAATTCTATGTTACTTCGTTTTTGAAAAAATAATAATAATTAAGTTGGAAGGTCTCCTTTTCTTTATGAAATAATTTAATTAGAAGTTTTTGGGTTCTTCTTCAGAATTTGTTATAATATTTGTGTTTGATCAATGATATTTGAACTATTCGCTTTGGAAACAACCACTGCTTTCTATGTTCCCATTTAAATATTGAATCCTTTTAATTTTCTTGGGGTTTATATATAAGCTCGATTTGTTATTAAGTATTTGCTTGGCTTGAGTGTTTACTACTGAAAGATAACCATCAAAGGATTCTTTGAAGAATTATGAAAGGCATTTCATTAGAGAATATTGATAGAAAACCTTCAAAGGATTCTTTGAAGAATTATGAAAGGCATTTCATTAGAGAATATTGATAGAAAACCTTGTAAAGTTGACGTTTCACTGAACAATACTGATGCATTTGTTGTCCCTAGTATCTGTGTGCAATAGTTTGATGGTGCTCCTTCGCTTTGCTAATTGCAGGAACCCTCTGAGACTTTGCATGGTGATATGGTTGCTCGTAGTATATCTGCAGCAGGTAGTTTTCAGAAAGATTTAGCCAATCAAGTTCCAAATAATGAAGGTAGTGAATCTAGTGAAAATCATATGACAGATGAACAGAGAGCACAAATGAAAGCTAGCAGATTTAAGGTCCTTGAGAAAGATGCAGCTAGGCGCTCCCAATTGCAGGTGGCTTGAGGTTCTGTTTTTCTTCTGTCGTGTTCTAAATTATGTTTCATTGTGTTGAGCTGTGGATGGCAATTGAACTCATGGATATAGGCATCAAGGCAGAACGTTCTGTCTTGATATTCTTTCTTTGTACGACAAAGTTTTTTTGTCATATTTACACAACTCGATCTCTTTAATAGTGTTGATCCATTACCAATAGTTACTTGTGGGTTCTTAATTTGATGTAACAGTTTATTTGCAATTGCATACCCGAATATGTAATTGCATACATTTTATGCAATAATTGATCCCCTTAAAACCAAAAGAAGGGTTGAATGCAATTTCATACAGTAAACTAAGAATTGCAAATAGAGGTTACGAAATTGCATACTATGTATTGTAAACTGAGAATTGCACACATGCCCTATCAAATTGCATAGGTATATGCAATTGCATGACACTACGAAAAATAACTACAGTTGCAAGTTCAACAATGTTTTAGGCTTTCATTCATGCTACAATTTATCCCTTGAACTTGTACTCATTTTTCAATTTACCCCATAACCTCTATTTTCAGAAAATTAAGGATATGAATTTTTCTTTTTCGTCAATGTCCCCTTGTCGTCTAATCCTAACATTTCATCCAATTTGCTGTTAAATATGAGGGCAAATTGGTTATTTCATAAGTTAAAAATAATTAAATAATTAAAATAAAATAATATGAAAGCATGTTAAATATATGCCCTAAAGCCAAACATGTGATGTTAATTTCTGGATATTTCACCATCATTTATGAGCAAAATCGTTGTTTTCAACTATAATATGTAGTCTATGTTTATAACAGTAAAATAACAAGTCCTTGAAATATGATTAGTATGAGGGCTATTAAATGAGATTGGATATAAGAAGACCTCTCATATTTTCACATGATGGTTGATGTTTGTATATCCGGGATGGAGATCAGTGACCTCACAATGGAGCTCAGTGTCTTGGTTGCCATTACCATTTCGAAGCTTTTATTGGCAACCCTAAGTGTATATATGCCCTAAAGCCAAACATGTGATGTTAATTTCTGGATATTTCACCATCATTTATGAGCAAAATCGTTGTTTTCAACTATAATATGTAGTCTATGTTTATAACAGTAAAATAACAAGTCCTTGAAATATGATTAGTATGAGGGCTATTAAATGAGATTGGATATAAGAAGACCTCTCATATTCTCACATGATGGTTGATGTTTGTATATCCGGGATGGAGATCAGTGACCTCACAATGGAGCTCAGTGTCTTGGTTGCCATTACCATTTCGAAGCTTTTATTGGCAAATCTGTAAGTGTATGGTTCAAATGGGATGTTCATGATTGGTATTGGTTGCTGTGATTGCCGTAACTGCTATATATTGGTTGCTTTGGCTAAGGATTCAGGAAAAGTGCAGTTAAGAAAAGTGCACTTTTGTTACACTGAAATATGTGTTTCGTCCAAAAAAAAAAAGATACCATCAAAGTGTTTAAATAATCTCTCTCTACCTCCCTCTCATTTGTAGGAAGGTGTATACTCACTTGGACTTTTCATGCATACTTGGTGAGATTCTCACCTTCTTCTGAGAATCTAATATTTAGGGGCTAACATTTGTGTACTCTACAAGTTATAAATTGAGCTAAACGTATTACAAAATATTTTAGGTGAAGTGTTTTCTTTGTTTCTGTTTCTTTTTTGAGATCTTATTTCTTATTTATGTGACATGTAGTCTTGGTTAGAAGTCTTGGTTAGAGAAAATAGAAGATATCACATTTAATTTTCTATAGCTTTTACGTAGTAGTAGATTATCCATATTGTCATGCAAATGAACACACACAAAAAAAAGGCCCTTTAACCAAAAAGAGGAAATTTGGTGATCTTTGCATACATTATAAGAGTGTGAGCCAATGAGCCTTCAAGTAAAAACAAAAAAAGTCAAAAACTAAAAGAAGGGCGGAATGCAATTGCATATTGTAAACTAAAAATTGCAAATAGACGTTACGAAATTGCATACATATATATGCAATTGCATATTGTAAAATGAGAATTGCACATAGAAGCTACGAAATTGCATACAGGTATATACATATGCATATTGTAAATTGAGAATTGCACAGATGTGCTATCAAATATGCGATATATGCCCACAAAAACCATTAAACATGGCTAAATTGTTGATTTAGTCCTTGAACTTGTACCCAATTTTAAATTTATCTCATGGCCTTTTTATTTATTTATAAAATTAAGGATATGAATTTGTCTTTATCGCCAATGTCTCCCCTACCGTTTAATTTCCTAACATTTCGTCCAATATGTCATTAAATATGTAGACAAATTGGTCATTTCATACGTTAAAAATAATTGAATTATGTAAAATAAAATAATATGAAAGGATGTTAAATATATGCCATAAAGCCAAACATGTGATGTTGCTTTCTTTTCTCGATATTTCACCATCATTTATGGGCAAAATCGTTGTTTTCAACTATGATATTTAGTCTACAATCATAACAGCACAACAATCCTTGGAATATGATTCGTATGAGGGCTATGCAATGAAATTGAATATAAGAAGAATTCTCATACTTCCACTTCATTTCCTAAACATTCATGATTATATGATTATCAATTCAGCATTGATCATAATTATAAAAAAAAAGTCAAATTTTCTTTTTCGTCAATTCAATGTGGCTCAATCAATCGACCATTAAGTAATAATTTTTGTTGAGAGTTTTTAAATTTATATTTGTATCAACAATCATATGTTTGATATTATTTATTTATTTTAATTAACAATATAGTAATAATTGGAGATAATCAACAAAGTTCAATTTTATTCTCAATAGTTCATTGGGTTAAATTAGTAGTAAATCACGAAAGTTATATTGAGTAATTTATGCCAACAAACCACCTAACAAACGCTAGGCGACTTGTTCGTTGGGTAACTGATGTTGTCCGTTGACCAAATTACCCAACGAACTCCATGATTTACTCAACAAACAAGGTATTGTATTCGTTGAGTAAAGTTCGTCGTTTCCCGAGAAATTGGACCAACTAAAATACTTTATCAAACAAACGCGCTATTTTTTCACTCGAACGCAGGGGGGTGTGTTCGTTGAATAAAGTTGGCCGTTCCTCTGGAAATTGGACCCAACTAACTTATTTTTTCAAACAAACTACTATTTGTTCACGCTAATGCAGTGGTTGCGTTCGTTGAGTAAAGTTGCCCATTCTCAGGAAAAATGAGCCCAACTAACTTACTTTTTCAAACAAACGGGCTATTTGAAATTGGTACTTAGGTGACGAGGGGTAAATTTTACAACACTCAAACAAAATGCAACAATCTTCACACACTTTCGACCTTGACTAAATACACTTATGACTAGTCAACTGCTAGTCATGAACAACCACAATCAAGAATACACACAGAGCATGCCACAATGTACCTGCAACCCTAGAAAATTACTAGTGACAACCTAGGCACTCAGAAGGACCCGTCAATCTAGGCATCCCACGTGCTAGCAACAACTACGGTGAAAGTGTGTGAAAACATCATAATCAAGTAAACACCAAATAGCAGATACTGATGAATAGTCAACCACCAAGAACACACCTAGAGAAGCTATTCTTAATCTCAACTTGAGGTTGATAAAAACAATAAAAATTCTATTACAAAATTGTCAAGGGAAGCCAAAAGAAATATTCAAAATGCATACATTAACACTATTTGTTCACGCGAATGCAATGGGTTGCGTTCGTTAAGTAAAGTTGTCCGTTCCCCGGAAAAATGGGCTCAACTAACTTAATTTTTTAAACAAACGGGCTATTTGTTCCGCGATTGCAAGGAAGTGCGTTCGTTGAGTAAAGTTGCCCGTTCCCCGGAAAAATGGACCCAACTAAATTACTTTTTCAAACAAACGGGCTATTTGTTCACGCGAACGCAGGGGTTGCGTTTGTTGAGTAAAGTTGCCCGTTTCCCCGAAAAATGGACTCACTTGCAGTAATGAGGTCTGAGAGGGTGAAAGCTCCCTCACTTGCATGTCCTTCTTCTCTAGAGGAGGCATTTTGCCTTGATTCCGAATCATCATGGTCTGGCCCATCTTGAGAGGTCATATTGTTGCTTCTAGTCTTCTTCTTTGGAGGCATTGGATCAGATATTGGCTTAATCCCCAGCAGAGTCGCCAATTTATGTAGGGGTCTTTTTGTTCCAGCAGCCAGACGAATGGGCTTGGGCTGCTGTAAAGGATGAGCAGATGTGTGAAATTGCCCCTTTGTGTCTGAGTTCGAAAATTAAGCCCCAAAATGCTTCGAAAGGGCAGCAAAGCCTTAGGAAGTATTTTGGTTATCTTCACCAACAAGAACAACAGCAACTTATAGATAACTTCTTCACATTTACAGATAAACTTTCGAGCTTGGCATGAGAGGCATGTGGCATGAGAGCAAAATTATCATGGGTTTAGCACTTTAGGAGAGAGAGTTGTGGGCTCCTATGAAGGACAGAGATTCTAATGGAAGAGAGGAGGGGTTCTAAGGAGGATTGGTGGAGAGTTTTGGGTGATTTTCGTAGCTTCCGGCAGCTTGGCGGAGACACTGCCAGAATTTCTGTCGATCAGCCAAAACAGAGGAAATAAAGGAGATTTGGCAGGGATAGCACGAAAATTGCTGGGTTTGCAAGTGAGAGAGAGGAAGCTTGCTCTCTGAAGGTTGTTGGTTGTTTTGGCTGGGTAGAAGAGGCCCTATTTATAGTTGCTGGGGTTTGCTCCTTTCCAAGAAACCCTAATGGTTCCTTCCCAACTTAGCTAAGTTTTTCTCTTCCTTTCTTCTCTTCCTTCTTGACTTATCTCATGGTGGCAAAGACAGCTCTGCCCTATCCCACAAAATCAGAGATTTTGGGTGCTCCCAGTCTCTTCCAGCAGTTGCCTCAGAGAGGAGCTCCCTCTTTTCACCCATCCTCCTTCTCATCTTTCTTCCCCTTTCCATGGCCAAACCTGAGGAAGGAAAGGAAGTAGATGTGCCTGCTGGTTTAAGAGATGGCGCTTTCCCTTGCGTGCCAAGATCCATTGGTTTCTTGAACTCTTGCATTTGGAATTTGTTCCCAGCAGCCACCTCACGGGTAGCTTTCCAACGTTCGTTGGTGGTTTTGCCTTCAAACCGAGTGCCAAGACTTTATTTTGGCTAGTTTGCTCTAATTGGGTCAATGGACTTATTTGGCTAATTTATTCTAATGGGCTTATTTTGGTTGAGGCAATGATCAATCTCCTTCCTTGTGCTTACCCATGTTTGGGCCTAAGAAAATGGGCTTGAGTCTCGAGGCCCCCAAGCGACCCGAGACTTCCATTTCTTGACCCATCGATGGGCCCCATGATAACTTGTTACCATCCATACCACAACCCACTCAAGCAAGCCCCGGGCATTTGAGTGGCTTGGGCCCACTTAAGCTTGTAGCGCAATTGGGTGTGAAATAATGATTTCCCACTTGGCATGGCATGTTGCTTGGCATGGCATGCTTTTAATTATGACGCTTGATAAGATAATTAGCATGGATTCGCAGAGCTAAATGCATTTTTATAATTTTAGTCTCGGTTTCTAGCATGATGGATTTTTTATTTGGCATGACATGCGAAGTATAACTCGTGCATGGTAGATTTTGCGTGCTCCGAATCGAGTCTTTTCTCAATAATATATTGCTTTGGGCTAGGAATTTATCTGGGCCCGACCATGGATTTTTTGGGCCTCAACAACGGGCTATTTGTTCACGCGAACACAGGGGTTGCGTTTGTTGAGTAAAGTTTCCCATTCCCCGGAAAAATGGACTAAACTGACTTACATTTTCAAACAAATGGCCTATTTGTTCACACGAACGCAGGGGGTTGCGTTTGTTGAGTAAAGTTGTCCGTTCCATGAAAAAATGGGCTCAACTAACATACTTTTTCAAACAAACAGGGAATTTGTTCACGTGAACCCAAGGAGTTGCATTCGTTTAGTAAAGTTGCCCGTTCCCTGGAAAAATGGACCCAACGATGGACTTCTTGTTTGTTCATTTGTCTTAATAAAATTTGTTTCTTTAAAAAAAAAAAAAGGGTTGATTGTATTGGTTTGATTAATTCATGTGTAGAATTATGGAACAATAAGACGAAAGTAATAGAAAATTATCTTTTAGTGTTATTTTCATCTTTGAAAAAATATCGGAACTTTTACACTAAGACCCCTTGGGGTAACAATCCTGGATCCGCCACTGGTCACCATGCAAGCTAATTGTTACAGGAAACATCTCTCTGTAAAGTTTAATATTCTCCTTCTATAAACATCAACATTTGCCATTTCTTGATATCGCTATAAATAAAGTCAAGTGGGGGTTATACACCATGTAGAGTCATATACATTTGTCCTAATTCGATACTCAATTACAAAGTAAACTAAAAAGTTACAGTTCATAAGAAGCATTACACTAAATCATCAAAATAAATAAATAAATAAATAAAATAGACGATATGCCTTCGTATATTTTCATACTCTCATTTGAACATTAACACATGCCATATCTTCATATGTTAGTAAAGAAGTTAAAGGAGTTCCACCTTTGGGTTGAGTCATACTCTCATGTTTAATGTACGTACGAAAGAGTTAAGTTCATAAGTATCTATTCTCAACCTCTACAAAAGCCACAATCACTATGCCAAAAAAGGGCTTTAGCAACGGATAAAATCCGTTGTCTATTACACATAAATACCGTGGTATTGGTGACTGTTGCCTATTCCTATGTAATAGGCAACGGATATTCTCCGTCGCTATTTGTCACTTACTACATCGGATATTTGGTAAACTCCGATGCGTAAATGATTTCTGAGTGCCAAAAAAAGGTTGACTTCTGACGCCTAAAGTGATGCATTTTTCACTATATCCTTTCATTTTTTTATTTAGAATGACATTTGTTAAGCATGGAGAACATAAAGTACCAGAAGTGACACACTCCACATAATCACATTGAAACCATATAGCCTTAACCATTACTACACATTCAGAGATGTAAATCACCAACAACTTTTGAAAAATAAGAGGATTACGCATTTGAATCATGCCTTGTTTGTCTCAGCTAGTGTAAGAACAGTGAGCTGTTTCAGCTTTAGGACTTGATCAGGGACCAATTGGGGAAGACGACTGGCATCACCTACAATTGAACTATGTTTCAGTTTCTTAAATTCCATCACAATAAGAAATAGAGAAGCTTACATAATTTTTTTTTACAAAAACTCAGAGAAATTTAAGGGAAATAGTTCTCTAAAATAAAAATAAAAAATTAACCATAAGGAAAATAAATAAATAAATAAGAAAAGAGAACCATGGACTTAATAATGTTACGGAGTTGATGACAGAGGCAATGGTGCATAAAATTATAGCTGTGTTCCCTTTTAAAATGGTCAACAGTTAACAGATGATTTCTTAAGACATTATATCAGACATAGAAGCAGAAAAGAAACATTAATCGAGTTGGTGCAAGAAGGCCAAAGCAATCAATAGAGATTCACTAATGAGAAAATGGACCAAAAGATGAAGCAAGTTTTGCACGCTCACTCTTGTAGTCACTCCATGTTCCTTGTGAAAACAAGCAAAGCACATCCAAGTTCATAGAAGTTTCTGTTCCTTCAAGCTGCAAATATTACAAAGTCAAAAGAACTATTCCTACAATGACATTCGTAGCATGAAAACCCAATAACAATAATAAAAAATTTCAATTTTCTCTTTGGCTACACCAAATTCTGATTTAGACATTTCTTGTTCATAAACAATGACCTAACTCCTAAAACAACAGAACCCTTCTCTCAACCAAAACAAGAACAACATTTCTGTTTAGCTAAGAACAACATCCCAAATAATTAAAATTTAAAATTTACCACATCATATTCCACCACATCCATTGGCCATCGTTAATTGGGAAAAAGAAAAATACCAGTTGTAGCAGTGAGGATATCATCTCCTATTTCCTAACTTAACATTCCAATTCTCCTTTCATTCTTAGTTTCTACCACCACAGAGCAGAAAAGGAAAATTTACAACAAAACAGAGAAGGAAAGAAAAAGAAAAGAAACCTGAACCAAACATCTCCAACTACATCTTTTTGACTTTCTTTTTATATGCCATGGCATCTCCAGTGCTGTAAACAAACCTGATGTATAGATTCATGCCTGCTATTTGGCATTGAATATTTAGAAGCTTTGCAAATCTACTAGACCTAAGCAGTGAGCCTCCCATTTATCACATATACAACTTATCAATATTTTACATGAAACTACGTAGATTGAGTAAACAACAGAAGAATAAGAAGAAAAAACAGAATAATTCAAAACAAATAAACAAATGCCCATCAACAGCATACAGTTGTGACAAAATCTTCATTAAATTGGTTGATAGGTCCTCTTTTTGTTCCTCAATTATATAAAATTACAATCCATGCTACAATAAAAAGGTTTTGGCTTGAAAATCTAGGGTTTCTTCTAAGAAATTAAAATCAAACAGAGAAACCTGTTGAAAATGGCAGCAAGAGTATTGAAGTTGAGAGGGTCCTCGACGAATAACATGAGCTGTGCAGCCCTAACGGCAGAGCCAAACCTAACAATTGGAGCTCTGGTCATGGCGCCTATTGATGCTGGCCACCAAGGTACCCTCCGTCGTCCGCTCCAAGGCCTCGCGTCGGATCGCCGCCTCTCTCCGGCAGTCCCCAAGTTTCAACGCTTGCTCGTACGACATCGTCGTTCCGGACAACACCGATTGGAGGATCTCGCTGTGAATCGTAAGAGTTGAGCATCTGATGATTTTAGCAAGAATGGGGCAGTGACGGAGGAGAGAGAAGAAAGAGAGAGTTTCAGAGGGACTAAAAAAAATGAGAGGGCGAGGAGAGAATTTTTCAGGAGATGAAGTTTTAGGGTGACAGTTTGAGAGGGAGTGAAAAAATTGAGAGGGAGCTGGAAGTAATTGGGGCTAGAGTTTGAGAGGGAGATGAAGTTTCGGGCAGCGAGTTTGGAGGGAGAACGTGAAAATTTTGGATTAGGGTTGACTCGACTTTAGGCATCAGAGGGATGTTATCAAAAAATGTCCCTCTTAAAAATAAAATAAAAACCAATCACTTTAGGCATCTGTGGTTATGTAGATGACGCTAAAGGGGAATAAAGGCATCGTCATAGAAAAACAAAAATTTGTGCTGATGTCTTTATATCTGTTTAGTATCGTTATTTATGAAATCGATGCCTAATCTACTAATAGCATCGATTTCGTATTTACCGATGCCTATGTAGTGTTGCTAAAAGTGAAATTTGGCATAGTGAATTTACAATGTGTTAGAACAGTCATCAGCCATCTAAGGCCATCTCCAATGCAAGGACTCAAACCCAAATTATCCCCCAAAATCTCTCCCAACCCAACAAAATGAAGGACCCAAAATTTGGGAAAACCCAAATTTGGACCCAAATATGGGTCCAAGTATTGCCTGGACCCAATACTGTTTGCTGGAGCCCACGCTGAGGTGGCTGAGGCCATGTGCATCAGAAAAACACTTGGGGCCCGCGCTGGGGCCAACTCTGGTGGCTTTGTCTGTTGCCTATCCCACGTGTTTGCTTCTGGTCAATTGACCGTTGCAATCCAAATGCTTTTTTTTTTTTTTTTTTAAATTTAAAATCATGCAAGTAACTTCAAAAAGAGTCTATTTACTTTTTAAATCATGCAATTCAATTGGCTGTTGCAATTCAATCCTCCTTTTGTGTTTTTTTTTTATGTTGTGTGTTTTTAACTTTTTTTTTATGTTTTGTGTTTATTTTTGGAATAAAATTAAATTTATGGAATTTCAATTTTTTTTAGGTCAAATTGTTCAAAAAATTAAATTATGATGTTATTTAAAAAGATAAATGAAGAAAAGTTTTCCATAAAAAAAAATATTAGACTTAAACCATTCTTAAACAATTTAATAAAGTTGCGGACTTAAAATTTGAGCCCGGAGGGTTGGGAGAAAAGTCCGGGCAAAACCCAAATAATCACTTTTTGGAGGGGGAAAATTTGGGTTTAGCCCCTCATGGGTTGGAGATGGTCTAATAGATCCACATCTAGATAGTGTCACTGAGGAGAGTACTGAGGAGAGTTCTCACCTATGCCTCCTTGTCAAGGATACTGAGAAAAATAATAATATTAACTGTGGCATAATCATGACCGTTTACATGTGTGGTGGCTTTATGCTACTCCATTCATGGTAAGCCTTGTGATCCTCATTAACTAGCAAAAACAGTAAATCCCGTGCATGATTAAGAAGAAATTTTATACCATACGGTAAAAAAGAAAAAGAAAAAAAGGAAATAAAGAGCATTTGCTGAATGATCTAATCAAACTTATTACAGGCCAAATGAGCTCAACAAGAAACAGAAAGCAATTGTATTCCAAACTCATGAAACCAAATCAAACTTAAGGTTCATTTGACACCTAAACAAAGATCCCAAAATTGAAGACTGACGGAGGAAAACAATACATTTGCAGAATTCTTTCTCACAGGTTGAACAAGCTAGATGAGAACATTAAAATAAATAAAAAAGTTTTAAATGCATCAATGACGTTCCGGTAAGTGGGTTGAGAGCGACCGTGAGTTCGGAGATTGGGGCTTGGAGAGATAAAAAGGGGCCTCTGCAACATACTGGACATCCAATTCCAGTGTACCAGACACAACATTAGTTCTTTTATCATGTATGCTGGTTAACTAATTACTCACAATTACTGTTATTGAGTACGAACGGTACCTTTAGATAATTAAAAATTATGAAAAATATAATCATCCTTCTATGAATTTGTTTATGAACTGTTTTCTTGTAGTCTTCAAATATATTGACCCTTATATGGAATTCATCTGTCAATTTATTTGCATGTACGAAGGAGTTAGTACAACTGCAAGTGCTTTGGATGAGGATGGGGGGTGCTAGAAATAGACACAACCATATCTTTGGAAACTACCTGGCATGCTATGGAAGAACTGGTTTCTATGGGTTTAGTTCGTAGCATTGGGATTAGGTGATTATAATAATTTAGCATATTTCAGTGACTACTTGAATCAATTGTAATGATATTGTGACTTTATATTACCTTTTCCTACTATTCCATGTGCAATATTATGGTTCTATACATACTGTCATGTAAGTTAGTTCATTTTGTGAATATTTGGGAGACCATACTGGAAAAATATAAGTGAATGTGCTGAAGAAAATTGAAACCTTGCAGTAACGTGCGCATGCATGTGTATGCGAAAGTGGTAATAAATTTATTTCAGTTGGAGGAGTTATATTAGTCTTGTTCAGGAAAAGGTTAATTGTGTGTCTTTTGCTTGTGGCCGTTTGTGCACATATTGGAATACCGTTAGGTTTGATTTTGTGAGCTATCACATTATTGTATTATTTTTCTGCTACATCATATTAGTCAAGAAGTATGAGTAACAAGTTTGTGTGCTTCTGAACATGTATAGAATGATATGGGTAAGCTCATTTAAGTACCCGGTCATGTCACTTTGTTATTGCTCCGTCACCCTGTTTGGAACTTGGAAGTAAGAACTGTTATTGTTGGTACTTGGAATTTTGATCTTTTTGATAAACATATAAATTGAACTTTCTATATGTCCTTCAGCCAGCTTAGTCTAATATATGCCACCAGCCCTAGTAAAACATTCATATTCTATGTTTTTGCATTTTAATTTCATTCATTCTCTATGAATTGGGATCTGATGGAACAATTAACTGCAGTAACTATGACATCTTTCCAACGAGAGATTGCTTAGCCTATTCCAAAGTGAAGCCTGCTGTGAATCAGATTGAAACTCACCCATACTTCCAACGTGATTCTCTTGTCAAATTCTGTCAGAAGCATGGCATCTTGTGTCACTGCCCACACTCCTCTTGGAGGTGCTGCTGCCAACAGCGAATTGTTTGGTTCAGTTTCATGTCTGGATGATCCAGTTCTTAAGGTAAGCTAGTTCCCTTTCTTTCACTTGAATCACTAGATTTATTTTCAAATTATTGGGAATATAAATCTCATCATTTTGTGTGCTAATTGTAAAAATTTTGGCTTCTCAATCACATTCCTCTGTCAGAATCTGGCTGAGAAATACAAAAAAAAAAAACTGTAGCCCAGGTTGTCCTTCGCTGGGTCATCCAACGCAACACACGGTTGTCATCCCAAAGACATCAAAACTTGAGAGATTGAACGAGAATTTCCAAGGTTTTGACTTTCAGCTTACGAAACAGGAAATGGACCTGATTAAAAAGGTAGACAGGAAACACCGGACCGTGGATCTGTAAGCATAGATTTGCCGGTAATTCTACCCACGAAAGCAAGGCCTTGTGTTGGCAAAGAATAATGGAGTACAGGAGTTATGTGTCTTTGACTTGTAAACCTCAAACTGATCCAAGTCATTCGTGAAAGCTCAATAGAAGTGTTTGATAAAACGATCACGCACGAACTACATTCCATCTCTCAATGAACATATTCGTTTTAATGTGATTGCCTTCCCTTGCATGCCCTCTGTTTGCTTTTGGACTTTTGAGTTCAAATTTTAAGCTCAACGTTTGTCTTGAACTAACTGAAGGAAGGTCTTTAAAAAAATTACAATGGTATCTGGATGAGGATCTGCCTCGTGAATGCAAGAAGAAAAGCACTACTGAAATGCTTACCAATTGATAAAACATTTTCAAAAATAGCTAAAAGTTAATATGTTTAGCCAGAAAGTAGAAGCACTACTGAAATAATATAAGTCGTGAATTTACTTTGGAAGAAATAGATGTGCGGTTGGAGTTAGATTTTAAAATTGAATTGCATAAATAGATGTGCAGGAAACTTTCAATCTTTTCTATTACCCTCCGTTTGGATGAGGGAAAATAACTCAGAATTTAGCTAAAAGTCGGGAATTTAAGAAGACAAATTGACAATTCCCTTGTTTGGTAACTTGAGCCCAAAATTTATTATTAAATGATGCGCAGAAAAAATCGTGGAAATTGGAGCTTCAAATTCCTAGTTTAATTTCCACCAAAATATGCGACATTTCACAATTTCCATAGTGCCATTTACAAAATTTTGTCATTCACAAAATTCGACGTACATAAATCCAAACATTGAAATCTGCAATCGCAAAAAATTGAAATGATGGAAATTTAAATTCTGTTATTTTAAAATTCTATGTAATTTTCAATTCGTTCATCCAAACTGAGGGTTAGGCTATTTTTGTGTAGCAAATGAGCACTAGTATACATGATCGTTCAAGCATCTGCAAAGCTATTGTTTTGAGTATAATAGGCAATGTCACTCCAATCCAAGCTATGCCAACCAAATGAAGTTATAACTACAAGTAGGTCATCACCTGACCATAGAGTATATAAAAATCACACCGGCTGATTGGCAGTGGAAAACAGTTACAGATGCTGTCAGTTTCTGGTAAGGCAAGAACTCTTTAATTTGTGAAGAAGGTCTGACAAAACTGGTGTTTGTGCCCAATTTTGGTAAATGGACCAAAAATTGTTTACTTCTCAAAATAATATTTTTAAAGGCCCAAGCCCATCATCCTTTTTATCTCTTTTTGAAAGAAAGGGTCGTCTTTGCTTAGAGGGCCATCAATATTAAAAAGAAATTGATAAAAGCCCACGCAGTCAATAGGCCCAAAACTCTGAGTCACACTAAAGTTAAAAAAAGATCGGTAATCGTTACACGATTGACCCACATGAGGGTCTGAAGAGGATTATCACCATTAATGACGACTTGACTCTTTTCTCGCCTAGCAAGAAAGCAAGCTGTACGAAAGCCACCAGAACCAGAAAGAACCGAATTGCCAACCAGACTTCTGAACTCAGGGCAAGGGATTTTCACAAAAAACTAGCGGTCCTGTCAAAAACATCCCATCATCTCGCCTATGAACCAGTCCAGAACAGTGAATCAGCGGCTAAATCTGGAAATAACATTCAAATGCCCCCTTTTGGCCTTCATCATCAAAGCTCTCTCCTTGCTTATAAATAAAGAGCCTCTGCCACAGAAGAAGAGAACTCTCTCTCCAAACTAGACGCAACGTCTCGAAAAATACTTGAAGAACTCAAGATGTTTCTCAACCCAGCCTGCCTAATTCCCGGATAACCAGTTGACCACTCCTGTGTTTATCTTTTATTGCTCTGCCATCTTCGTGGTATGATTTTCTTTTAAAACGATTAGTTTGAATTCATGTACCCATATGACTGGATAGAGAAATCTCTAGATCTTCTTTGCTTTGGAATTTACATTTCAAACTAACTAATGAAGTGATCAGCAAACTCTTATCTCCTTTTTGTCATCAAGATAAAGTCAGATAAAGGGGTTGCAAAATTCATTTTAACTATTTCATTGAGCATTTTTCATTTAAGCTGCTTTTATATATATGTATGTTATAAATGCCTGAGTAGAATTAATTTAATTTCCCGCTTTCGCATCTTTAAATTCATCACTCAGGCCCCAAGGAAGGGTCTAGGCTCGAATGGGGCTATATCAGTCTGAAGAGCAATAGGTTGATCGGGCCAGAAACTACATTATTGGGCCCGAATTGACTGTTGACCCACTCTGAGGGTTTGAGTTCGAACCAGGATCCTAAACCCAGACAAGGTGTTACTAACCACGATCTCGGTTTTTCCCCTTGCTTGATCAAGTATCTGTTTCACCCGTTTATGTTTGTGTTCCTGTGATTGCAGGGTAAAAATCCTCATTGGCCTGAAAACCATTTGTGGTCAACAGGTCAACTTTCTTTTGTACGAGCGTGCCACTGTTAGCAGTTAAGACCCTAACAGACTTGTAAAAAATAGAAAACTTGCGCCCCAAGTTATTGACTTTAATCAAGTGATTGTGAAGTTCGGTGAGGAATATCTTCACAAGTAAAGTTCTTTTCTTGCCTCAGACTGGTGAGGACTTCAATAATTTATCGCAATAAAACAATTGGGAGTTCTAGCCAAAATAAAAGCTGGAACATAAATCAAACTGTTTGAAAATAAATTCTATTTATTGCAAAGCTTTTAAAACAAAGTAGAGCTGCCATTTCTAAATGCAAGAAATAGGAGCAGAAGTTTGGACTTTCACTTCTTCCTAGATTATGATCTGTGAGTTTGGCTGGACTGGACGTATCTATACTAGAATTCTTCGTCAATATCCTCAACTGATGGGATTCAGCTAGAAATCGATACCAATGTTGAAATTGGCAGAGCTTCAATCTGTTTTAGCCATGGAAAGGCTTGCTAGATAGGCAAAAATGCCGTTTCGTTAGTCTGGACTGGGATGGAAATGACTAGACTGATGACTGTTGGCTGAGAGTTGCACCAAGGTACCTGTTTTGCCTGATGTGGAATCAAGACAAGAGCTGAGGACCTGTTTTGGCTATTCTGAGTACTCAGAAGTACTTCTGGAAATTTGTTGAGGTTTTCTGCCTGTGGAAAACCAGATTTCTGTCTAATTTGGCTTGAGTCAAACCAAATTTGTAACGAGTGAAAACTCGTTTTTCTTGTTTTTGAGCTCTCTTTGAGCTTGGACTGCTTTATGAACTGAATTCTGAGTCAGAAGCTGAGTTCTGCCTGTTTGCTGGAAGGCTAGATTTTTTGCGAACTGAGTGGCTTGGTTGCTTCTGGAATCGAAGACTTTTGAGATTTTTGTAAGCTAAGGAGCTTAATTGCTTCTGGATTTGAAGGCTTTTGAGATCAATTGATCTTTGATTTTGTCAGTTTGACTGAGAGTTTGTGGGTTTGGCCATTTTTGAGTTGTTTGTTTGATTGAGTTTTTTTGTTGATTGGTTGTGTGTCTAATGTCTTCTCATTCTTCTGATTTTATAGGCAAGGTCCAGAGTGCTTTGCCATCTTTGGGAATTTCTGCAACATTCCTTTAATTATTGCATGCCCAACTCAAGTTGTCGGGTCCTGGTGGCATTTTGCCCATTAATTCAAATTGCCATGATGACCAAGGTCTTAAATATCGGAGGTATCGGAAGTATCGGAAGTCAAAAAACACGGAAATATCGCAGGAAATATCGGGATATTATCGGTATCGGAAAAAATTGAATAAAAACCACGGAAATTGTAAGAAAAACTTGGAAATTTTTATTGAAACTTTGCAGGATGTTTATTTAGTCAATTATCTATTAGTTTATCACAAAAAATTGGAAGGAAATGCATTGCATGATGGATTTAATTGATTTAAGTTGATTATATAGCGAGCTGGCAAACACCGTAAGTGTAGAAAATATGTAGTAATTAAAGAAAGAAGATTAAACACACCATAATCATTTATGTATAATGAATTACTACAATATTTTACACTTTATACATTGCATGGTAAGATACATGAGTGACTTAGTACCACATAGAGTTCCTATGAGGTTCAAAATTTTCACTATCTTCATCATCTCTATGTGTAGAGTAAGTATATTTTGAAGAGTAGTCATCAAATGATAAATCCCCAAAATAGTTTTGCATGTAATTGTTAACATGCCACCCATATGGATCCGAGATTGGTTGACGTTGTCCATAAGCAAAATCATTTGAAGATTGAGTCTCGGATTCTTTCCATGAGTCACTTGATTCCATCCCAACAGGAATGGGATATGAAGGGTAGGGATATGAAGGGTAGGGAAATGGTTGGTTATGAGTATAACCATAGTTACTACTTCCTACTCCAACAGAGTCCGAAGTTATAGATAACGAGTTATCTTCTTGACTTGACAAAGTCCCCTTGCCTCTTTCTCTACGAGTATAGTTCTTCCCTATGGCACCAATTCCTGGTCCTGCCCGCCTACTGCCATGGTCCTCATCTTGTGTTGCATGCGTGAAGTTTGCCTCACCAGTGAAGGGGCTCATAAATCCGGGAGGTGGTCCAACATATCCACCACTACCTCCAGCTCCACTATTTCCTTCATCATTCCCACCTCCGGTGGTAGGTGAGTCTCCTGATCTTGTACTAGAGCTATCATCAGTATCAGCATGATCTTGTGGTTGTGTAGGATTGGAAGAAGGTGGAATTCTAGTGTTTCTTGGTCTTGGGCGCAAAAGTTCTTCGAAAGAGTCAGCGCTGCTAGATCCCACCTCCTCCTCTAATACTCGTTCTACATTTATCCCTTCATTACGTGCTTCTTCAGCAACTCTTTGAGCTGGGTTGCCTTCATCATCATCTAAATGAAGAGGTCTAATCCATTGAAAAAGTTGGTTACCCTCTGTATCATCATCTTCAGCAACAATATCAAACACATCTAGTGGGTCACCACGATCGACATGATCTATTTCTGCTTCCTTATCTCGAATTTGAAGCTTCATGTTGTAGTAGCAATAAACTAATTTTTCCAACCTACTATGAGCCAACCTATTTCTTTGCTTTGTGTGTATGAGTGCAAATGTACTCCAATTTCTTTCACAAGCAGATGAGGAAGTTGTTTGTGATAATACTTTGATTGCTAACTTTCTCACAGTTGGTGCATCAGTCCCATACATGATCCACCATTCAGCTATAATGAAAAACAATGTTGATAAGTCTAATAACTCCAACAAATTATATTATAAACTGATAGTGAAATATGTTTACACTCACTAGGAGACATTTTTGTTCGAGCAGCAACTGATGTTGGTTCTCCAAAAGTTCTTCTTGCATCTTTAAACCATGATAGCTGAATTCAATAAATCGTGTTAGTTTAATCCAACAATGTAATTATTATAATTTAAGTAATTGTGTACCTCATTTCCAAATTGGCCAACTGCTGGTGACGCAGGGTCTAATTTAGAGTATACATTGTGTACAGCACGTATAAGGGTACCATAATCTCCAACACCGGGTCTGTATTGGTATCGAGGATTCAAATAATATGCTATTCAAAGAAACACATAATCTAATGAGAGAAATAATACTTATGCAACTAAAGAAATGAATTGCAAATTATGACATAATTTATACCTGCTGCATGCAAATCGTGGTATAATGTTTTATACCATCGGTCATCAATTATCTTTATGACCCACCTTGCACCATGTTTTCTTTCCAAGTCCTCCTTCACTACACGCATCAACTCATATATTGCCCCCATAGTAGGATACACTTCTGTGTCAACGATCCGTAAAACTTTGTAAAGAGGTTCAAACACTTGACACACATGTTCTGATTGAGTCCAAAAAGCATGATCAAGCACTATACTTTCCACCATACGACCTGCATTTGAGCGACTGAAATTGTGGTTAGCCCAATCGTCGCTAGTGAATAGTTGCTTCAACCCTGCTTTCTTCTTAAGTAGGCTGTCTAATGCAATATAGTTGGTGGCAAATCGAGTGGTAGCTGGACGAATAATTTCTCCTTTGCAAAATTCACGCATCTTTGCCAACAACCAACCGTGATTGTAAATATAATTTGTGATCGTTCTAGCTCTTTTTACGACATTAGCAATATTCTCTCTCTTCCCCATTGCCTCAAACATGAGATCAATACAATGTGCTGCACATGATGTCCAAAACACATTATGATGCTTCATTAACTTTTTTCCAGCTTTGACAAATGCAGAACCGTTGTCGGTCACGACTTGGACAACATTATGCTCTCCCACCTCCATGATTACATCCCTCAATAGTTTGTAAATATACTTGTAGTTCTTTATATGGTCTGAAGCATCAACGGACTTCAAAAAAATTGTGTTTCCTTTGGAGTATACCATGAAGTTTATGATAGACAATCTGGTCGGGCCAGTCCATCCGTCACACATGATTGTGCAACCATTAGTTTCCCACTTTGACCTCAACTTGTTAACATACTCGCTAATGTCTTTATACTCCATTTCCAAATATTTGTTTCTGACCTCATAGGGAGTGGGAGGTTGTACTCCAACACTGGCCTGTTGACATCCCAATACCATATTTTTGAAATGATGTGATGCTGCCTTCTCAGCAGGGACATTATCATAGATAAAGAACTTGCTAATTAGACGCCCCATTCCCTCCTTCACATTACCTCCAGCGAAATAACTCCAAACACTCTTTTGACGTGCTTTGGATGACTTATATAAACTTGGGGCTATTGGTGGTGTTGGTTGTGATTCTCTAACACTTGCTCCCCGTCTCATTTGTGCACCACCACTTGTCCCGGAACCTTGTGCTCTATTAGGAAGTTTATGGAGGTGTTCTCTTTCCCATGCTGATTGTTTGGAGGCACGTAATGCTTGTTTGAAATTGCGTCGCTCTTCAGGTCCCATGTCATCATCACGTTCGTCCTCATCGTCATCATCATCACTGTCAACTGCTTGGCCAATGACTTCTCCTCGTAGCCCAGCTCGAATATTTTCCATTCCATGTGTTTTCTTTTCCTTATGGTGTTGTTTATTTTTTAATAATGTGGTGATGAATGCCTTCACTTCTGGGGGGACATTATCGCATCGTTGGACATTATTTCCTGGCCCTAATCCACTAAGATGGTACTTAAGTCGTGTCACTCCACCACTCTTCATTACCCGACCACAATATTTGCAAACTGTGCCATGTTTGTTTCCGTCTATTGGGTCTCCATGTTCCCAAGCTGGATCACGTTTAGTAACTCCACTAGACATTTTAAACGTACCTATATTTATTTTTCATGGAAATTAGGTATTTATATTTTGGCCATAAAATATAGTAGTGATGGTTATATAAGAGAACCTAAATAATAAAGTTATTCTACAAAAGAATTAAATAGGAAGTAAAGAAAATGATTGTAGGACTTTAAGTAATTATAAAAATAATATGGAATAATAAAACCTAATAATGAATAATAATCCAATTCGATAATAAAATAATAAATAACATTAAACATATTAAAATTATCCTACGGAATAATTATACAAGATTACTTAATTTAATTACTTCAACAAATTAACATGCAAGTATTGGTTCTTAGATCACATGCATGGGTCCACACACATTTTTTGTTGTTGTATAAATTACAATAATATAAATATAAGTTTGTAAACTTACCTTAAATATGGAACCCTTTGTGTAAAGGCCAAATAAAATCTGCATGGACCAACAATAAAATAATAATTAAACAAATGTAACAAAATGTGATGAAAGCATATAAAATCTTTAATAATGAATTAAGAGACAATAAACACACATGTAAGTGACCAAATAAAGAATAGAAAAATTAAAACCACATGCCATTGACTAAGTAATTAATTGACACAATTTAAAATATAATACCACCAAAAATTTGGAATAATGAATTAAGAGACAATAAACACATATGTAAGTGACCAAATAAAGAATAGAAAAATTAAAAACCACATGCCATTGACTAAGTAATTAATTGACACAATTTAAAATATAATACCACCAAAAATTTGGAATAAATAATAATAAACATGCAAATTAAATAACAATAATAAATGAGAATAACTTACTATAGTTCATCAATAAACTAACTTGGGAGGAAATTGAGGTTGACGGATGTTGAGAATAACATGAGCATTATGTTTTGCTTTGGAGAGATGTTGAGAAATAAGGGACGGCATGGGACCATTTGATTTCATTTGTATATATAGAAATAAGACTACCTACCTATCTATATAGAAATATGACTACAACTAATTAGTTAGGTGAGTGGTTGAATGGTAGGGTAAGTAATGTAAGTTGAAACGTGGTGAGTTTTATATTTTAATCCATTTTGTAAACCAAGCCAAAGGAATCCAAAGCTAAGTTTTATATTTTATTCCATTTTGTAAAAGCATGTGAGCATGTTGTCGGCTAGACATGCTTTGTTTATTAGCTCAATGAGCTACTTTTGTATTACTCTAGGAGACATGCTTTCCGTAGAGTGCCCAAATCAGTTCAATGAGCTACTTCTCTACATTTTTTGAGTTTTGTATCGGGATATTATCGGGATATTATCGGGATATTATCAATAATATCTCGATATATTGACCAAATCATTCATAAAAATGTTGAAAATATCTTTCCGATATTATCGGGATAATATCGGGATAATATCGGGATATTATCGATAAATTGACGATAACACTATGGTTCGTTGTTTAAAATATCGGACCCTCAAAAATCAGATATTATCGGGATAATATCGGGGATATTATCGATATTTAGTACCTTGATGATGACTAATCCCCCTTGGCTTCACCTTTCCACCCATTACTACCTGTTTTCCTAGAATTCCTCTGCCCCTTTCCAGCTTTATGAACGGTTCCCGTGAGCTTTGTGGTAGTGGAGGGAAAATTCCCTTTCTTTGTCTATTTGTCTGGAGATGGACGGTGGAGATCAGTTCTTTGGGTTTCTGAAGAATCAAGATTGAGGCTGGGTATCTTTTGAAGTTGTGCATTTAACTTCGAATTACCCAAGAATGGTAGTTGATTTTTACACCCTTGTCACAATTGGCAGCTGTTAAATTTGATTTTGGGCTCCTTCAAATATGGGCTGGTTCTAATTTTTTCAAACATAGGGCCCAAAAACTGTTTATTTTCGTGGGCTGCCAGATTCTGGGCTAGGTGTGCAGAATTCAGGCCCAAGCCATGTAATTATCGAGCCCAAACTGGACTGTTACTTTCGGGCCAAAAGTTTTGGGCTGGTTGAGTAGAAATTGAGCCCAAGTAATTTAAATCTCAAACCCAAGCTAAATTGTTCACTTACGGGCCAAATGTCTTGGGCTGGGCGCGCAGAATTCAGGCCCAAACAGTATCGCTCATGCTTGTCAAGCTGACACACACGATTGAAAGAATAGTGAAGTCCTCTTAGTTGAGGCATAGAAAAGAACTAATCCAGGCCAGTACCCCCCTTGGAGCATGATGGCTTGAACAGAGGTTCAGAACAAGGCGCAAACACAACAAACTCACTCACACCAGATCTATTGGGATGGTGTCATACCCAATAGTGGCACGCCTACGCGACGGCATGAATCAGAGTTGAGAGGAAGCAAAGGACAGGGCCCAACCCGAACCCGCTCGATCCTGTCAAATTGATTCAACTTTCAATTTTGCTCAGAAGTTGAGAGCTCCCTCATCGCGAGCCAAGAAACACTGATCGGGGCATTGGTGTTGATCCGACAACGTCTTCGCTCCGTCAAGCGCGCTGACGTCAAGATAGTTAGGAGGATTGTGAGACGGAAAAAAGGACCAACATATTTTGGCACACCTAGTGGGACTTTCACTAGTGTATGGTGAGAAAAACTAGAAAGAAAGTTTACATGGCCGACTCCACCCAAGTCACTAATAAAAGAAACAAAGGAATAGCAGAGGCGAAGTCACTAGAATCCTCCTCGGAAAATACCTTTGATCGATTTGAGAAAGCCATGAAAGAGGGTTTTCAGGCGATGACTAACTCCATGAATCACATCTCCCAAAGCGTCGTTTAGACTGTCGGGAAGGGACATCTGAACACGACCCTACAGGGGAACGAGACCAGGGCATATTTGACACAATTCTTTGAGCAGGTCATGCAGGCTGCACAAGAAGATAAAGTATTCCGAAAGGAAGATGAGACGCTGGAAAAAGGCAAAACATCCACAGAAATTCCAAACTATTCACCAGGCCAGACGAGTGGTCATGCTAATTCATCATCTCCAAAATCAGTGATCGGAAGCTCATTCGAAATGCCTTTTCAGGCGATCCACACAGTCGGGTTGGATACAACTCCTGTTGTTCCGGTTACTACAACGGTAATCAACCCAGCTAGGGAAGCATGAGGCCATCAACTCGTGCCTTTTGGAACTCCTTCCAAATATCAAGCCCTGAAAACTGGCAAAGCCGCCCTACCCCCAGAGCCAGTTTGAAGGAACATGCACGCCGAAAGATGGCGGCAACCAGCAGGGTTTAACGTCCATATTGCACACAGTAATGGCAACAGTGGGGGAAATGGACGGCGAAGATGAAATCATGTAAGAGTACCTGAACAAATCCAGGACTCAGACGATGAAGATGAGATAAGGCAGATCCCTCAAGCTGGTGCTGAACCTACACCAGTAATCCATCCAGATCTAGCCATATGGAATGAAATAGAGGGACTGAGGCAACTTTTCTTCAATGGTCAAGGTGGGGTCAGAAGACCAGCCTGACCTACATATCAGAAGTCGTATCCTGCATATATCAATGATTTACCTTTCTCGAGAGGTTTCAAAGTACCAAGCTTTAGTCTGTTCAACGGAGAGGATTTGTACGCATCAGCATTGGAACACATATGGCATTTTTCAGCCCAATGTGTGGCCATCGAGACCCATCCTATCCTAAAGCTAAGACTGTTCAGAAGTTCTTTCACTTGGTATTCGAACCTGAGCCCGAATTCCATCCCAGGATGGACTGAAATGGAAGGGGCTTTCATTGAACAGTATTATAGGACCGAGCATAAGGTCACTATCAACGATTTAACTTATATGAAGCAAGGAGATCATGGAACAGTGCAAGATTTCATTGCGCGCTTCAAAAAGCTCAAAATGAAATGCAAAATTCCAATGGATGAAAAGCACTTCATCAAAAAGAAATTTGACGATATGGAGTTCATAGACCTACAAGATGTGGCTCAACGGGCTAGCAAATACGAGTTATTATTCAAAGAGAAGTACACTGGAAGAATAGCTTCAAGTCAGTTTACTTCAAAAACCCAGTCCATCAGCTAAAGATTATCGAGGAATTCGATCAAGAAAGCAGGGAGAATGCTTGTCCCGAAGTATCAGTGGCTTAGATTGTTCAAATCAAAAATCTAATTACCTGCAAAGCAGTAACGAGACTAGGGAAAGAGCAAAGGAACAACCCTCCTCCGACTGGAGGATTCGTTCCATACAAACAGAAGCACAAATCATACTCAAGAAACATAACCAAATCATAAGCTAAAAGGGTACAGAATGATATGTAATTATGCACTAATCAAATACCCACAAACCTAGATTTGCTAGTCATCGAGCAAAACAAAAAAAAAACAAAACAAGAAGTTAACTAGACCACTTTCGCAGATAACTCGATTGCATTGAGCGTATGCAACAAGCCTTTAAACCTCTAGGCATCCCTGGTAGGAGGGTATACAATGATATGTAATTATGCACTAATGAAATTCCTAGAAGTTTGCTCCTGTTGGAACCGTGTCGACACAGAATCTCCAGTCCTGTGCACTAGTTGAATCTGAGTTAGATAAATGTCTTGAACAAGATGAAATCTATTGGCAACAACAGTCGAGGGTGAATTGGCTTCTTCATGGGGTTCGTAACAAGTCCTTTTTTCATAAGCAAGCTACAAGTCGTAAGAAGGAAAATGCAATTGTTAGGATCTTAGATGAACATCGTAACACCCCTAACCCAATTTAATCGTTTTGTTCAACTTATGTAATTGTGAAATTACAATTTTGCCCTTGGGATGTAGGGTCACTTTGGTCACTTTTTGATACGGAAAGATTTTGGGGAAATTAGTGGCACCATTGCATAGAGCTCGTCGATATGATTTCATAGACATGCGGCACGCGTAATTCCAAGTTGTAACGAAGTAGGAAAGGTCTGAAAACGAAAAGGACGTAAAGGGAATTTTTTAATTTGTTACTATATCAAACAGTACCGCTACAGTACCATTGCAACAGTAACCAGGCCAATTTTCTTTATTTTCTCCTTTCCTCCGCCACTTCTTCTTCTTCTTCCTCTACAATTCGGAACAATCACTGTAGTAATAGTAATTGTTCGACTTCCGAGCCACCATACGACACCGTCGTGCACCGGTTGGCCGTGCCACTTTCATGAAAATGATCCCCTTGTCCTCCTCTACAAAACCCACCCAAAACCCGATTCAATTTGTTGGCGGTGAACTCGATTCGAAGCTGAGAAAAGAGTTAGGTTTTTCGGGCGGTGTTCTTGCATTTTCCGGCGATTCCGACGGCTAATTCCTTCGTGCGAGGTATGAAAATTCATCCCCTCATCATGCACTATCTGTTCATGCAGGTATTGCAGATCGATTTTGAAGTTTTCCAGATAGTTCAAATTACCCATTTTTGGCCGATGGTTTCGGCTTCGTTCTTGCTAGTTCCGGTTAGTTTTTTGCCATGTTCCAAGAACAAAAATCACTCCCCTTGTTAGTCTGAACGTATCGGTATAGGTATTGTATGGTGTTTTGAGAATTTTCCGTCGTCCGAATTTTCTCAAGACACCCACGCCCTGCTAACTCTTGTGGCAGTGCATGGGCCATAGGGTGGTGGCCCATTTTGTCCTAAAATGTTCCTCATGTTGCCCCGAGCACGAAAGTGTGCTCGGATGCAATTTTTCTTATTGTTTGATGGTCGAATGGATTTACTTGTATTAGGCGATATCTGGGTTCGATATGTTCAGACAATTGGATCGGCTCCATTTCCAAGTATGATGATCTAGGTACCTCTAGGATTGTGTAGGAACTCACGGATCGAGAATCGGAGTCCCGGATACTCCGAATCGATGATTCAAAGATTTCATAAAACGGTGATAGTTCGATCGTGCGATCGAGAGCGATCCAGCCGCTCGATCGAGACCAAACTTGCAGAACGTGTTTAATAAACTTTTTAGAACTCATAGGAACTTTCGGATCGGAAATCGGAGGCAGTGGGCCCCGTTGACCAAAAATAAAAAGTTTGACCAAACTGTTGACCATGGGTCTTTTGAGACCGTTCCGTCCTTTGGAAAGTACTAGAATAGCCTTTGGGCATTTCTAAGGTGGCAGGTCCATGTTAAGTTCCAGGAACTAGGTTTTGATTTTAAATGTGGGGTTGAGGCCGTATAACGAGTTTTGGTAGTGTTTGGACATTGATTTAGTGTGTGTTACCCTCTGAACATTTGAAAGATATGATTATGGGATTTCCAGGGATTACTATTGTTAGTGTTATTATTATTATTATTATTATTATTGTTATTATCATCATTAATATTATTATTATCGTTTTATTTTGATGATTGTTATTATAATTCACTCATGGCTTTGGTAGAGGGGTTTGGTGTTAGTAAGGATCTAATTAAATGTCGATTACATGTTTACACTCAAATATATGTCTATGTGTTTGGGTTCTGGGTACATTGGATATTGATGCGGATTTTAGAATGTTGTATTGGAAAGTGAATAATAAAAAGTTATGAATTCTGGTTTGCTGATTGGTATATTATATGTATGTGGAATTGATTTGAGAACGGATGTTGAAAGTCATGTGTGATCTAATTCAAACTAGTGAATTTTTAGGATGGAATATGTGATTGTGGGAATTTCGGGAATGTTTATTATTATTACTATTATTATTGGTGCTATTAATATTATTTATAAGGGATTATGGTGACTTTGGGTATGATATGGATTTTAGTTTTGGTGCATTAGTTTATGTGGTTATCGGACTTTGAATTTCAATATCTTTGAGAATTTCGGAATTGGTTATATATTGATGGGCTATGGTTTTGGGAATCTTAAATATGGTGTTTTGGATTTTATTATCTTGTCTTATGGGATTTTCAAAGGTTGAATATTTCCTAAGTATGTGAATAGTGTTTGAATATTAATAAAATCAAATGGGCTAATTTAGTCTTGGTGTTTTTCTTAATTATGGTTTTAATATGGCTTTCAAAAAGGAAGTACGGGTATTATTTATGTTATATGGAAACGATTTGTTTTGGAAATTCGATTATGAGAATATTATCTTTATTGTGTATTAGTTTATGGAAGTGGATCTTGGCGATGACATGTCATCTCATGTACCCCCCCCCCCCCCCCCTTTCATTTAGATATTGATACTGTAATTGATGGATAATGGATACTTGGAAATTGTGGTTATGGTTTGGATATGATCGGAACTCGGGCACCCTTCACGGGGTGTTTCGTAGACTCTTAGAGGGTTAGTCTGTGCTCGTAGGACTTGTCACAAGTGCACAAGTATTGAGGATTCTGCTGTGCGTGATGGGAGCTCAGTTCTCTAGTTGGATGGCTCGTCCCTGGCCACATGGTTATTGAGGATTCCTCCAGGTGGTCTAGTCAAACGATCCCCGGATTTGATTGTTTTCCCCTGGTACATGATGACGGTGTGATGTGTGTGTGTGTGTGTATATATGTGTGTGTGTGTGTGTGTGTGTGTGTGTGTGTGTGGATTCATTTTCAGGTTGAGATTCTTGAACTTGTGCTTCGTGAATACTTTGCGGAGATATGAACGTCTGATTTATAGTTTGGAAAGTGTTGTTCGGCAACGTACGCCTTAGATAGGGTATGGTTGAGGGAAAAAACTGATAAAAGGAAAGGAACTTATAAAGTGTTCAGTGTGTGCCTTGTCGAATTTGATGTTGTAAATGAATCTAAATTTAATCCTTGGTATTACTTTAAATAATCGTATATAATCTGAATCATGATTGTTGATTTAAGAACTACATGTGGCTTGATCCCTCACAAAGGGGTACGTAGGTAGCCTGGGGTTTAACCTGGGTGCAGTCGCAAAATAAACTGTTTGAGTTGTGCTTGTATTATTCTAAGTGTGGAAATGAATTTAGTATGAAGAAAGGTCTTTTCTGATTACTATTACAATAATTGTTACAGGTGTATGGATTTATAAAGGAGTTCAAAAGCAGGAACGTTTCAGAAAATGTTTGGTTATGAGGCCGGAGGCCTGTTTGTTTGATGTCTGTAACGTACTTTGTACATGCTGAAGTTTGGTGATTTTAAACTGTGTTTTTGACATGTTGAAAAATTTGGTAAAGTCTGTTTTTCAATGGAGATTTGCCAAAATTTTGGTAGAAGCCTCGGCCTCTCTTCCTTTGTTTTAGGGGAAGAGGATGTTTGAAATTAGTAAGTGGGCTCGACATCGGTAGGATGTCGGAAAAACCGCAGGATCCGTCACGGATTTTGAGGAATTCAGGGCGGGTTCTGTCAAACATAACAGTTGGCAGCACGAGTATGAACAAATAGGGGCGTCTTTGTTGAGTTTTATAACAACCTGTTTACATAAAATGGTGTCGTCCTTGATGAGGAAATTTTTTCTGTAGTTAAGGCTCTAGTGCCTTCTCGTTTTTATCAGAGCTTGCTTCTTTGATATTCTAGATCTAAAATTGAAGTAGCTCTTAAATCTATTGGCCCCTTGAAAGCTCCACATCCTGATGGTATGCCTGCCCTCTTTTATCAACGGTATTGGGACATGGTGAGTCATGACGTTAGTGAACTTTGCTTGAAGGTGGCAGTGATGGCTTCAACAATTTTAATCATACGTTGGTTGCTTTGATTCCACAAGTCTGTTCTCCAACCCGAGTCTCAGAGTTTAGCCCTATCAGTTTATGCAATGCACTCTACAAACTTATCTCTAAAACTCTTGCCAATAGACTTAAGAAGGTTTTACCTAATGTTATTTTTGAGTTTCAAAGTGCTTTTATTCCAAAAGAATGATCCTGGATACACTATGTGAAAATTGACTTTTAGCAACGGATAATATCCGTTGCTAAAGGTTGAAGTATTGGGAACCGATGCGTATGATATAGTCATACGCTTAGGATATTATCCGTTGCTAAAGATTATTTACGGCATCGCTATTTACATAATCTCTGATGCGTAATTTGTTACCATGTGCCAAAAAAGCGTTGACCTCCGATGCCTAAATCTTTAATAGCATCAGGGAATATATTAGCACTGATGCTAAATACTCATTATAACATCAAGGGTTTTGATTATACTGATGCGTGTTATGACTTACCACATCAGAAAAAGTACTACTGTAGTAAATTATGGTCTACACCTTGATTTTTTGTGTTTATGGTGAAGTGGAAAGCCTACAAATGGTTTTACTTTCTACAAATATTATTGACCCTTCTGATTATAGGCTTCGGTTCTCATGGAGTGCTGATGTTGATTTAGAAACTACACTTTACTTTATTACTCTTAGAATATCAATCCAAATCATGAATTGTTGCCCATTGCACATAAAAAAATAGAGCAATACAATTGGAATTCAATCATTTACAAAAAATACGGATTCACTATAATGTTCTCAAAAAACAAAAGTGGAGAAATAGCAATGCATTTGTATTTCATTATAGACGGAAAAGACAAAAATAGTCTCCCTTTTACAGTTAAAAAAATATGAAACACTAGATAGTAGATACCACCAACAACATGAAGCCTAGTAAACCTTGTACTGTAACCATCAACAAGTACAGCCGAAACAACTCCCACCCCCAATATTCTGACTGTATTATTACCTGCAAACAACAAAGGCCCCAATTTATAGTGTAAAATATGTGAAATAAAAACAATGACACTTACAAGATGAATGACACTTTATTAATTTAATTATGGGCTGCGTAACTACTATCTCCTATTCGTTATTGATCTAAGGGCATCCTTTTGGGCGAATTATTCCATCTTGTGGGCTACGACAAGGTGATCCGATATGATCATATCTTTTCCTCATTGTGGCTGAAGGCTTCTTTACTTTATTTCAGAAGGCAGGCAGAGCATGATTTAGGGTTTCTATCGCTCAATCTGCTCCTTCAATTAATCATTTACTTTTTGCTGATGATAGTCTCTTATTTTGTAATGCTGAACCTGCTGAGACTCTGGAGTTTAAGCATATTTTTGGTGTGTATGAGGCAGCTTCTGGGCAAAAGGTCAATCTTGAAAAATCTGCTCTATGTTTTAGTCCTTCTACTCCGTTGGCGACATAGGAGTTTATTTGTGATCTGCGCCTATTATTCCCTGTCATGAATGTTATTTGGGTCTACCTACCATTATCGACAAGGATAAGGAGAAACTGTTTTGAATTGTTAACAATCGTGTGTGGAATAAGGTGAATGCATGGCAAGGTAAGCTTCTATCTAAGGCTGGAAAAGAAGTACTTGCAGTGTGTCAGGAAATTGTTCGGGACTCTCAAGGAAATTTGGTTGGGGTTGTGGCTCTGCGTGCTCCTAGTATGATTTCCATTCTTGCCAGTCAGCTCTATGCTATCAAGATTGGAATTTCTCTTGCTTTGGATGCGTCTTTTGTGCCTCTTGTGATTGAGTCTGATTCTTTGGTTGCGATTTAAATGGTTAATAGTGATGAGAGTGTCTTGCTGCTGAGGGTGCTTTGGTGGAAGGGGTGCGCCATCTTCTTGCCAATCATGCTTTCTCTACTGTTAGGTATATTCCTCATCATGCGAATGGGTCTGCCCATCGAATTGCTTGTTTCAGTCTCCGTAATCAGGGTCTATCATTTTGGATGGATGTGGTGTGGCTCATGGATTCTGTTTATGACGATTGGCCTGAGTCCAATGTTCTGGTTTAAGTTTTTCAGTTGTAATTTGGTATGTGTGGTACTCTTTTTCTTCCCTCGAAGTTTTGTTCCATTGGGTTTTCTTTAGGGAGGTTTTAATGAGGTCACTCTTCTCCATGCCGGACCAATTATTCCTGATCATTGATTAATGAATAACATTTGCTCTGAAAAAAGTATATATTGGTTTTGAATTGTCGGTTTTGGAGCAGAGAGTTTTACTCAATGGTGAAACCAAGATTTTTTTTAGGGGTGTGCTAAATAATTTTTTTTTGCAAGGGATTTACCTATTTTCCTTTAAACAGACAAATTCATTCTCATAACAAACAAATATAATGTAAAGAAGTACATAATACATATATTAAAACATCAAATTAAACACATATTGTCATACATCAAACAAATATGTGCATTGCAAAATAAAAAATAAAAAGTGCGTACAAAGTGAAGTAGGACCCTATGCTCCTTAAGTTTCTCAAAATTTGTCATTATAGAATCTGAATCAATATCCTGAGAAAGTTCTTTCTCAATCTGAATCTAGAGAACTAGTGTCAAACTCTAGAATTGAAGTATCAACAGTAAATGTAGAAGGTGTACTCTCATTATCATTACCACTTTTTCTAAAGAATGAATGAATAGTTTTTCCTCTCATTGCCATCTATTATCATTATGCACCATTATACCCTAACGAAAAATATTATGCACCAACAATCATATATATGCTAATTAATACAGTGAGAACCCAAAATAAAACATATATCATTAGTAAATATAAACAATAACATCTCAATTTCTAAATATAATCATATAATTTTGTTGCAAAAAGAAATGTCCATTTGATGAAGTAACAAAAAGAAAATCCATTCGATGAAGAGAAACAATACTGGAGCATAATGTGCTTTTCATTTTTTGGCTTTTGTTTTTAAAAATGTCACTTGAACTTATACATTAGTTTTAATTTGTCACCTTAAAGAAAAATTTAAGAGAAATATCATCTTAATTTTTCAAAATCCAGAATTTGTCATATGACCTTAATGTCATCCAATTTCTCATTCATTTTCAAGAGCATTTTAGTATTTCCAATATGTAAACCCTATGCAAAGCTCCTTTTTCAAACAAATAAAAAATCTGAGAAGACAAGAACAATACTTTTACACGTGAACAACAGTCAACACTTAGGTTTAATTGGTCTTGTTACCATGCAAAGTGTAATAGCAAAGTTTATATTACATGACAAATTTTGGGATTATGTTTTTGAAGTGTTGTAGCTTTGTAGCCTTGGTAACATTTTGAACTTATTTTGTGAACCCATTTTGGCTACTTTTGTTTTGTATGTCAATTTCTAGATGATGTCTTTTGTCAATTTTAGGGGTGGGCATTATTACCGAAAACCCGACCAAACCGGCCAAACCGAACTGCTTTAGGTGGTTTGGTTCGGTTTTTATATTAAAAAATCAAAAAACCAGAAGAAAAATTGGCCGAACCGGCTTTGAATTGGGTTGGACCGGTTTTATTTCACTGCAAACTGTTGAAAACCGAACCGAACCGGGTATTTTAATTATATTATTAATTTTTAAAAATAATACACGTGTCAACGGATGATTAGTGGATTGTATGGCATATCCTACTCCTTCCTACACCAGATTGAGATTCTGCGAAACCCTAAAATGATCTGAAGGGCTTCGGATTTTTTTCTCATTTTTGCACCTCTTTCTTTCTTCCTCTCAGTCTCAGTCACCCGACTCTCTCAATCACTCTCGCCTCTGTCTCTATCTTTTTCCAGATTTTCTCACACGATCTCTCAGTCACTCTCTCTCTCTCTCACCCACTCTCTCTCATCACTCGACTCTCTCGCCTCTGCCTCTCTCAGTTCCACTCAAGTTCCTCTCTTTTTTTTCGAAATTTTCCTCACCCAATCTCTCAGTCACTCTCTCTCTCACCCGCTCTCTCTCAGTCACTCACTCTCTCTCTCACCCGCTCTGACTCTCGTCTACCTCAGCCAATTTCACTCTCTCTCTCAGCCACTCTCGCTCTCTGTTAGCGGCTCTCTCTCAGTCTCTCTCGCTCTCTCTCAATTTGAGGTATTAATATGTGTAAACCCTAATTAAAAATTTTAGGGATTTGACAATTTTTGTTAATTCTATTTATCTGATCTGACTCTGTTGTGATTTTTGGTGGACAGAATTGATTTTGGGATCATAGGAAACGATTGGCTTGCTCTAGGTAATTTCTCTGATCTGACTCTGTTGTTGTTTGATTTATTTCTGGTGTTGTTGTAATTTATGGTAATATCTAGGATCATAGAATTGATTTTGGGACATAAGTGATTTTTTGTTGCTGTTTGATTTATTTGTGGTTTTCAGTTGTTGTTTTATTTGTTATTTTTTGTGGTAGTTTTATTTGTTATTTGTGGTTGCTTTTTTATTTGTAGTTTACACACAGAAATTATTTATGTTAGATATTATTTATGTTAGATATTGAGTAATATTGAGTAATAATTTAAGTTTTATGATTATTGTAAAATTGCATTTCGGATTTCATGTCATTTAAGCTTTATTTGTGACATTAATAATTTAACCTTTATTTGTGATTTCATTTGGAATTTTAGAAAATTGCATCATTCAATAATGAGATTTGGCAGATATTGAATAATAATTTAAGTTGTATGATTATTGTAATGTCACACTAAATTTGGCACCAATACACATAGGCTAAAGGCATAAATAAGAGGTTAGAAAAGTGAAATTATTAAATAATGTGATTTGGCAGATATGCAATATTTGTATTTTGGTTGTTGCTGTATTTTGGCTTATTGTTTTTGGTTATTGAAGCATTAAATATTTTTATTTTCGTAGGGTATTATTAATATAATGGAAGGAGAATCTAAAACCCTTGTTTCAACTAACCCAACACCACCACCAGCCCTTCCACAATCAGCCCCTCCACACCCTCCACAATCAGCCCCTAGCACTTTAGGAAAAAGAAAACCTTGTAAGAGTGCTTTGGGGGTTTGGGATCATTTCACAAAGATAAAGTGTGAGAATGATACTAGTGAGCCTAGAAAGTACTGTAAAAAGGACTATGCATGTGATGGTAAAAGGAATGGCACATCCACTTTGTGGCACCATTTGAGAAGTCAATGTAAGAATTCTCCATTGAGACATGAGAAAAAACCAAAAGTCCTTTCATTTGAGGCCCAAGCGAAAGGGGGTAACCTAGTACCACATGCATTTAGTAAAGAGAGATGTAGAATTGCATGTGTCAAGATGATTATTCGGGATGAGCTTCCATTTAGTCATGTGGAGGGTATTGGGTTTCGTGAATTTGTAAAGGAGGCACAACCTAGATTTGATTTGTCATCTCGTACGACAATTGCTAGAGATGTGTGGGATCTCTATCAAGAAGAGAAAGCTAAAATCAAGAGTGTCTTAACACATAATGCACAAAGAGTCTCTCTTACCACCGACACTTGGACGTCCATTCAAAATATCAATTACATGGTTCTCACGGCTCACTTCATTGATGATGATTGGGTGTTGCATAAGAGAATCCTTAACTTTTGTGTGATTCCTAATCATAAGGGGGATACAATTGGTAGGCTTGTGGAGACATGTTTGAATGGATGGGGAATAGACAAAGTCTTCACCATATCGGTTGATAATGCTTCCTCCAATGATAGATGTATTAGCTATATGAAGAAGACGTTAGAAAAGTGGAATTCACTCATAGGTGATTGTAGTTTGTTGCATGTGAGGTGTTGTGCACATATTACTAACTTGATTGTAACTGATGGAATGAAAGAAATTCATCAATCTATTGAGAGTATTCGCAATTGTGCTAAGTACATTAGGGGGTCATCCCAACGGTTAGAGAAGTTTAGGGCTTGTTTGGAGATGGAGAAGGTTGATACCAAAACCATGGTTCCTTTAGATGTGTGCACAAGATGGAATTCAACTTACATGATGTTGGAGAGTGCTTTGAAGCTCCAAAAAGGTTTTGAGAGGATGGAGGAGGATAACCCAAACTTTTTGGGGTACTTTGAGGAGTATGAAGCTCATGGTAAGGAAAAGAAGAAAAAAGTGGGGCCTCCAACTTTGTTGGATTGGGATAATACGAAGGTATTTGTCAAATTTTTGAAGAAGTTTTATGATGCTACTTTGAGGTTTAGTGCATCAAAACAAGTGTCTTCTAATGCCTCACTCCATGAGATAAGTTCTTTTTTGGAGGAGATAGACACAATGATGAATGTTGATGATGTTGTTATGTGCAAAATAGCAACAATGATGAAGAGAAAGTTTGATAAATATTGGGGAAATGTTAATAACATCAACAAGTTATTTTTTGTGGCGGTTATTCTAGATCCTCGATACAAGATGGAATATGTGGAATTTTGCTTGGGTGACTTGGTCTCCGATGAAAATGGGGTTAATGACATGTCATTGGAGATCAAGACACTTTTACAAAATTTGTATGATTATTATAGAAAGCAAAATCCAGCTGCTGCCCAAGTATTTCATAGTAATGTAGAGAGTGAAGGATCATTGCATATGAACAATGATGTTACTAAATCATCAAGGTTACAAAAGTTCTTGAAGTCAAGGAGAGATAGGGATGTTGTTGAGATAAGAAATGAGATTGATAAATACCTATTGGAACCTCCCGTGAATCTTACCAATGATGAGTTCAAATTGCTTGATTGGTGGAAAGAGAATGCTACAAAATTTCCAATACTTTCTAATGTTGCAAAAGATGTATTTGTTGTCCAAGCATCAACCATGGCTTCAGAATGTTCTTTTAGCACGGGAAAGAGAGTTGTAGATCCCTTTAGGAGTTCGTTAACTCCAAAAACCGTGGAGGCATTGATTTGTTGTAGTGATTGGTTAAGTGCAGAGGAGTTTAGCTACTACAAAGAACCCGCATTGGATGAGTTGGATTTCTACCAAGCTTTGGAAAAAGTGGAAAAATATTTTCTTTCTTTTCTACATTAATCAAAATTTGTAGTTTCTTTATGTGTTATTAATTCATATATTTACTAACTGTTTTTTTTCTTTGTGCAGAGGTGCAAATTTGATTTGAGAAGTTGAAACTCATGGAATTGTATGTGTATATGTAATGGAAATTTATTTGTTTTGATTTGGATTTTCTGTTGAACTTTGCAAATATGTAGATTGTGATTGAGATTACTCTCACAATCTGCTATGATCTGTAATAATGATTGGATTATTTGGACATGTGTGGTGGATGATGATTTTCTTAGGTTTTAAGGTATTTTTTTAGTATTTGAATGATGATAAACTTTAGATATGCAAAGCTAGAGAAACTGGAAAACATACAGGAAACTGGAAAACTTGAAATGGCCTGGAAATCTGACCCCCAAAAAAAAAAAAAAAGGGCCTGGAAAACTTTTAAAAAAAAACACCCTCAATTGTTGCTTTTGTTGGGCCTCGGCAGACATCCGAATCGGCCCAACCCAACCCGCCTAATTCGGGTTTCGAACTAAGTCGAAAATGGGCCTAATAAATAGGTGCACGGTTTACATTTGGGCCTGCCGACATGGCCTATTTTGGCGTACGATTTGGACCCATAACCGGCCCGACCTGACCCGTGTGCAGCCCTAGTCAATTTCTTTCTCAAATTTGAATTAGTACCTTTGATTATTGGGAGTTTCACTAAAACACTCAAAATGGGGGCTGAAATTATAAAAAAAACCAACACCCAAAACACTTTATAAACACACCCAAAACCCATCATTACACACACTCAAAACCCATTTATAAACACACCCAAAAAATATACAATTGTTGATTGTGGGGTTGATTTTGGGTGTGTTTCTATGCTTAAATAGTGTTTGAGTTTTTTTTATAAATACATGTCTAGGATTGGGTATATTTATAAATATCTATTGATTATTTCCCTTAAAGAAATTGAAAACATAAAGTTTGTGTTTACATAGCTTTTGATTTTGGGGTTTTAACTCCCTTTTCTTCACCAAAAAAAGAGCTTCAAAGAGGGTTTACATAACTTTATATATAAGAGTTTACATATTGGAAAGACTAAAATACCGTTAAAATGGATGACAAAAAAAGATGGCCTTAAAGTCAAATGACGAATCATGGATTTTGAAAAATTAAGGTGACATTTCTCTTAAATTTTTCTTTAAGGTGACAAATTGAAATTTGTGTATAAGTTTAGGTGACATTTCTACAAAAAACTGTTTCTTTTTTTAAATCTTTTTGTCAGTTGTTCTTGTCTGGTCTAGTTCCTTTTCGTGGGTTGAGAAAGAAAAAAAAAAAAAAAAAAGGTGTTGTGTGTGGTTAAGTGGTAGGCTAAAAATTAATTATAGTGTATTTTTTTTATGCATTCACGCTAATTGGAAACTCAGCACTTGGCCCCTTCATAGTTCCGCCCCTTTTACCGCAATTTAGGGATGTTATGGGTGGGGCTGCAACTACTTTGCTAGGGAAGATGAGTTCAAAATGGTGGGAACTAAAGCAAACATAAAAAGACCCATTTATCACTAAATTCAAGGAAAGCATTAATAGAATAGACGACATGATTTCTATTGTTAATGAATTGGAGTTAAAGGACTACAACAACTAGTCATGACAATGTGTCGTGTCGTGTTTGGATAATAAACGTGTCGAGAATGCTAAACCCAAATCCGACCCATTTAATAAACATGTTGTGTCGGGTTCAGGTAATAGGTTACCTGGTTAATAACTTGTTTATTCATTCATAGTTTCCAATAGATTCATACTCTTGCGGGTATTTATAATTGGATAATTACATTAAAATAAAAAATTAGAAAAATATAGAAAAATATTTATTTCACATTTAAAAAAGAGGAAACATGAGACTGCATTATTTTTTTTTAAAAAAAAACAACAACAACAACATCATGGCGCGTTTCCTGATTCCACAATAGGAGACTTTAGTTTGGCTATCTAGATCTCCTCTCTTGGGGTTTCTTGCACCTCTTCTTGGGGCTCATCACTTGAGCTTCCAAAGATCACTTTCTTAGGTTTAGCAAAACTTGGATCTCCTCGCGCATGTTTACCCGGTCGATCCAAGGCCTCCAACTGCTTTTGCATATCCTTAGAGTAAAAATCTACCATCTTTGATAGCTTTTGATTATCTCCCTGCAATATTTCAAGCTGGTGTCGCATCTCTATCAAAGACTTTGCCCTCTCCCTTTTCAATCTCCTTATAATACTATGACAATCTGCAACCAAATTCCGTTCTGCAACTAACTGACTTCTTAACACTTGCACCTCATGGGATTTCAAAATGAGGCGATTACCCACACTTGCGACTAGCGCCACACTTTGCACACTCAGTGCCATGACATCACTCACCAGCTAGTTATCATCCCTTGTTCACATCACAGGCACATCCCTAGGAGTCACCAAACTTCTTGCAACTCCAATGACAACATCGTTGTCAAGTAGTAATGAGTCATTTACGGTCACTAGTCCTCGTGAGGAAGCAAAGTAGGGCATTTACACTGGTGCAACCCCTTGCCCCTATGTCTGTGTTGGCTGAGCTAGGTTTATATCGAGAGAAAATGGGAATGAGGATGCCATTTTATTTTTTGAGTTTGAGGAGATAGGTTTAGATAGAGAGAAATGGGAATGAAGAAAATTGACAGAGCTAGGTTTTTTGTTTTATGAGGGGTTGTGATTTTTTTCTCCTATTGTTTCCTTTTATAGACATCTATTATGACACTCGTTTCTATTTTTTCCCCATTCCTCGAGCTCCACACCCATAATTTATGCTCCATGTTTTCCGATTCGTGTTTTCCACATCGAGCTCCACGCCTCCATGATTAGAAAAATAATATAAAATTTAATTTTTAATTTAATTATTATATATATAAAAGTTAATTAGAAAAAAGAAAGAGAGAGGAAAGAGAAGAGAAAAGGAAAAGAAAGAAGAAGAAGAGAGGAGAGAGGAGAAAATGATTTTAAATGGGTTAATAGTATATAAATGAGTTGGCGAGTTGACCCGAAACTCACCCGTTTATTATACGGGTCATAGACCTGAAAATTACCCAATGATTTTTTTTTTTTTCCCAATGATTAGAAGTTGAAGATTATGTGTCAAGGTAAATTCCGTCGATATTTTTAAATTTGTTTCTTCTGCACCCTCGTAAAGCGAAGGAATTTACCTGGTTGTCGGATTCAAAGTCAGAGAGAACACGCGTTGGATAAGTTACGGTGTCTCGAATCAAACGTTCAGACGAGACCCGGGCCCCGCTAATCGTCCCGTATCCGTTGACTTTACCATAGACCTGAATTGTGTTAAGAGACACGCTCTGCTCTCTGGTAGAACTTCAGCCTGTAGCTCCTTCTCACTTCTTCAGCTGTGAGTTCTTGCTTTTCACATACACCCAGGTCAGGCTCCAAGTACTAATTTCTCTAACACCATCTCATGATTTCTTCACATTTTGTATTTTCCCGTTGTGATATAATCTGCTTTCTCTTAGTCATGTTGTTTCTGATGATGTTGTTTGGCTAATTTTATTTTTGGCTTAAAATTTTTGGCAAATGCTGAAGGGAATTACAAAAGTTGTACTTTTGAATACTTGATATATATATGTTAATATTGAGGCAAAATAAAAGATTACTCTGTAGTCGCAGATTTGATGTTTTTGTTGGACTTGAGGGTTTCCACCATGCTCAAGTGAAATGGGCTTTGTAGGCAATGGTCTAATTCTGCTGTTTCTGATAGGGGAAGGAGGGGGGAGGAAAATCAGGGAAAGATAACATTAAAGATTAAAAAATTGATTCTTTAGTTTTAGTTCTAGTTTTTTTTTGGATACAAGCCATATTGGAAGAGGGGGGATTTAACTGCTCTTAACCATCAAATGGGTATTTAAATGTCTAAAACTATCAGACGTTTGATTAAATTTGATGGCTGGTAACAAACTTGGCGCTCTCAGTCGCTCAAACTCAGTCCCTCGGGTGAGCAGCTCTGAATAAAAGATTAGACAGGTCAATTTATGATCCCTCTGTATAGTATAGTATGTCATTTTGCAGGTGAATTCAAATAAGTGACTGAAAAAAATAAAAAGTAGATCAGCAATAGGAAAATGTATTTATCTTCTACCAAATTGCTTAATTGCCTGCACTGTCTCCTCTCTCCAGCAGATTGCTTTGTGAAATTAATCTCATCTTCATTCTCCTGTAAGTTGGCACAAACGAGAAACCAGTCTGAAATGGCATCGAGCACGCAAAGAGACAGCTCATCTCTTCCTCCACCTTCTCGATGGAAGTATGATGTCTTTTTGAGTTTTAGAGGTGAAACACGCAAGAAATTTACGGCCCATTTACATAAAGAACTGCTGGATCAAGGAATTACAGAGACATTCTTGGATGACACAGAACTTCAAGTAGGAAGACCAATTTCTGAACTCTTCTCAGCAATTGAACAATCAAGATTTTCCATTCTTGTGATCTCTCAAGATTATGCTTCTTCAAAATGGTGCCTAAATGAACTTTTAAAGATTCTTGAATGCATGGAAGTGAGATGTTCAATTCTACCAATTTTCTATTGTGTGGAACCCTCCGATGTTGGAAAACAATCAGGGAGTTTTAAAGAAGCCTTCACTAAACTTGAACGAAGGTTTAAGAATGACATCAACAAGGTGAAGAGCTGGAGAGATGCTTTAGGGACAGTAGCTAAAATCAAAGGGTGGACTACAAAGGATAGGTTAGCATTACTTCTTTTTCCCCTCGACTCAAAAGCTCTCTTAAATGAATAGATGACCCTTGTTTTTTCTTGTTGGAGCACATATAATAATTGTGAATTTATATTTATATATCACCTTTGTAGGAGAGAAAGTGACTTATAATTCCGTTCTATTTGATATAATTTTGGAGTGAGTACATTTAATTTGCCTGGACCTGATGCATGAAAATCGTACAGAAAAATATTTCATGATAACATTCATATTACCCATTCATAAAAAAGAATTTATATGGGGAGGCTAAGTTTATTTTATGATAAACTAAAAAATACACTATATTGTTTTTCATTACTGCAGAAGAGGATTGGAACTTGGGAACATTGGGAAGAGAAATTGTTACTCTATCCAATGCTATTTGATCACCTATACACTTTTTAAATAATTTTTATCACGTATTGATGAAGTTTCTTTGGCTTAATCCAAAATATGCATCGTAACAGTGAGGAGTCCTTAATTCGAAGTCAGATGCTTTCGTAACAGAGGGAAATAGTTTTGAATTTTTTTTTTGGGTAGCTTTCTATTTCTATCATATTTTAGGTTTAGTTGTTTTCATTCTGCGTCTTCTATGAACTTTATTTATTCATAGCAAGTAAAAAATTTCGTAACCATTGGTATCTCAAAGTTGGTGTTTTTTTAGCATTATTGTTCCATTAATAAGGTGTTCTTAGTTTTTGGGTTGAATGGCTATGATGGAATGGGGTAGCCCTGAGTCCAATCCAAAACTTCTTTAAAAATGCAGGCAGAGCTACCACTCGGCTACTAGAGGTGGTGGCAAAAAAACAAAATGCAAAGTGTATTTTTATCGCTTTTTAGTCTATTTATGACTCATATTAGTTCATCCATGCATGACCTTGATTATTGTCTTTTCCTCTTGAAGATATGAACCACAGCTCATCAGAGAAATTGTTGACAAGGTGCGAACCTTAGTACGTCCTACATGGTCGGAGCCTGAAGAAAAGCTGGTTGGAATTGATTCAACATTGGAGCATCTAAATAGGCTTCTAGATACAGACACTGAGTCGGTTGATGTTCGTTTTATAGGGATATGGGGGTTGAGTGGGATAGGTAAGACAACCATTGCTGAGAGAACTTATGCGAGGATTCTTCATAAATTTGAACGCAGCTGCTTTCTTGACAGAGTTAGAGATAAGATTTCTCAAACAGATGGTCTAAAAAATCTAAAAAGAGAACTTTGCAAGAGCCTTATGAAAAGAAATATAGAAGACTGTGCCTTTGATATAAAAGGCACAATCAAAAGGCTCTTATCTCGCAAAAAAGTTCTTCTCGTTCTTGATGATGTGGACGATAATAGTCAATTAGAAGACTTATGTGGGAACCAAGATGGGTTTGCTCCAGGGAGCAGAGTCATTATTACAGCAAGAAGTGAACAATTGCTAAGTAGACTTGGTGTGGACCGAACATTTGAGGTGCATAAGTTAAATGACCAAGACGCTCTTCAACTTTTTAGCTTGAAAGCCTTTGGAAGAGATTATCCAGATAAGCCCTATGTAGCTGTGTCTAAATGTTTTGTGAGTTATGCCAATGGCCTCCCATTAGCTCTTAAACTCTGGGGATCATCTTTGCATAAAGCAGATCAAGATGAATGGGGAAGTAAATTGGGTAAACTGAAAGATAATTTTGATGGAAAAATTATGGATAGGCTTAAAATAAATTTTGATGGATTAGATGAAGAGGAGAAAAGTATTTTCCTCGATATCGCATGCTTCTTTATGGGAAAGTACAAGGATGAAGTAGTTCAAAGACTATGCGGCTTTCGTTCCAGCGTAGACAATGCTATAAAAGTTCTCATTAGGTGGTCTCTGCTAACAGTTTCAGATAATATGGTGTGGATGCATAATTTGTTACAAGAAATGGGTAGAGCAATTGTTCGTGGAGAGTCAAAAGAACCTGGTGGACGTAGCAGGTTGTGGTTTTCAAAGGACATCTTTCATGTTTTGAGAAATAATACGGTAAGAGCTTACATAGATACAACAGTAACACATGAGTCTAGCAAAATCAAGAGAGTATAAAGCAGACTATTAAGTTTACTTACCTTACTTTCCATATAACGTGCACATCAGTTACCCTTTGTGATGTTTTGCAATTGACTTGTTCTTTATTCTTGGTTATTAGGGGACGTCAGCAGTTGAAGGCATTGTACTAGATCATCGTGAATCAGAAGTGTGTGAATGCCATCCAGAAGCCTTTTCAAAGATGTTTAATCTTAAATTTCTCAAACTTCATAATGTGTACTTTCGTCAAGACCTCGCATGTCTTCCTAACTCCTTACAATTTCTTGAATGGAAAGGTTATCCTTTACATTCTCTTCCCATAGATTTCAAACCGGATAAGCTTGTTGAACTCAGCATGTGTCATAGTAAGATTGAACAGCTTTGGAGTGGAATAAAGGTACAGGTCTACAACTGCAACATATAATCTATTTATCAGAGTAAAATGTAATCTTCTCCTGAGTCTAATTATTATCAATTTCTTGTAACTCTAACAGGATTTTGACAAGTTGAAAGTCATCAAACTTAGTCATTCAAAAAGTTTGACAAGCACTCCTGATTTCAAAGAGGTCCAAAATCTTGAGAGACTAGATCTTGAGGGATGTGAAAGTCTAGTTGAGATCCACTCATCCATACGAGTTCTCAAAAAGCTAATTTTCTTGAATCTTAAAGACTGCAAAAGTCTTGAGAGTCTGCCAGGTGAGATTGCAATGGAATGCCTGGAAATTCTAATCCTTTCTGGTTGCTCAAATTTTAAAAGGATTCCTAAATTTGTGGGACATATGGAGAATTTGTTGAAGATTTCTTTAGATGGGACAGCTATTAAAGATATACCTTCATCGATTCAAGGTCTGACGAAACTTTCTGTTCTTGATATTAGAGATTGTGTAAATCTGACTCAACTTCCAAGTACCATTGGCAATTTGAAGTTTCTTAAAAGTCTTAATGCTTCTGGATGCACACAACTGGCAGAACTGCCTGCAAGCTTTCAGGAACTAGTGTCTTTGGAGAAGCTTGATTTAAGTGGAACTGCCATAGAAAAATGGCCCTTTTCCGTTTTACATTTGAAAAAGCTGAAATCATTTATTTTCCGCGGACCAAAAGGGCGATCACCACAGCCATGGCATGCGTTGCTTCCTTTTAGATATCCATTGAAGAGTCTTCAACCTATGAGTCAGTTCTTGCCTCCTTTGTCTGGGTTATGTTCTTTAAGGGAGTTAGATCTAAGTGATCACAATCTTCGGGATGGAACAATCCTTGCTGATATTGGTTGCTTATCTTCTTTGGTGTCGTTGGACTTGAGTGGAAATGATTTTGTTAGCCTTCCTGAAAGCATTAGCGAGCTTTCTCAGCTTGAGAACTTATATTTGAGTGGTTGCCAGAGTCTTAAATACCTTCCAGTCCTTTCATCAAGTAAAAGTTTACAAGTGACTGCCGATTGTTGCACTTCACTAGAAAGGCTGCAACATCCATTGAATTTGGATACATTAAGTTCGTCATGTTTCAATTTGATGAATTGCTCTGGATTGGTTAAGAATGAAAGCCATGATCATAAAACATTGACTATGCTCCGAAAATATCTTGAGGTGCGCTCGCTCTCTCTCTCTCTCTCTTTCTCTCACATTCATTCTTTTGTTTCTTCATTCATTCTCTAACATGACGTTTTCTCTTGTATAGAGAATCTCATATCCAAGAGATAGGTTTGAAATTGTAATTCCTGGAAGTAAAATTCCATGGTGGTTCAGTCGTCAAAGAGTGGGATCTTCGGTAAGCATACAGGTAACTCCGAAATGGTGTGATAACAAGTGGATGGGATATGCTCTTTGCGCTGTTTTTCAAGTTTTCAGTAGTGGATGGGAGCTCTCTTGTGTTTTGGAAGTCAATGGACAAAAAGAGTACCCTGCACCTGTATTATTAACTGATGTCCAGCCCGTGTCGGATCATCTTTGGCTATTCTATGTTTCTCGTGATATCAGCTTTGGTACAGAGTGGCAAAAGAGTTGTGATCAGTTAACATTTTCATTTGAAAGCTCAGGCCCCATCTGGGTCAAGAAGTGTGGTGCCCGTTTGATTTACGAAAAGGATGTGGAAGAGTTCAACAAAGTAGTGGCACAATCCAGCAGCAATGTTGGGGAAGGATCCAGTGGGACTCGTAGATTTGATGAGGAACCACAGCTCAAAAGATTCAAGAAAACATGAATTTTCTTCACATACTCGTAATTGCACCAGCAAGTTCACTCTTGCGGTGTAACAACCCGTACCCTAGTGTAGTAGTAGTTGGTCCGTAATTCATATTTCAGATTTAGGGATATTTGTGGATTTTAGGAGTTCTTTATTAATTAGTACATAATTGTTTTTGAGTGCTGTTAAATGAACCTTAAAATTAATTGAGCACACCCTACTACCAAATTGTTTATTGAATTACTAATTTACCCTAATATAAAATGACCAAAAATGATATATTGAATTGTGAAACAAATATAATTTTAATGGGAGATTTTATTGGCACCCAATTATTTGCTCTTTGCACCCCCATATTAATTTTAAACACGAACAACCTATTTTACCCTTGTACATAATTACTGTTAAGGACAAAAAAATTAAAATAATAAAATAAAATTGCTCACTACACCCCACATATGTTCATGCAACCATAGTTTGCCTTTTTTCTCAAATCATTATGTTCCTACAACTCTAAAGAGATTTATACGTTTATATTGGTGAAAAAATATTTTGTATTTATTCATGAATGGTGAGATTGAAGTTAGAGAGGCTTCGAATGAAGTATGAGTTTATTTTTTGGCGTTTTGCAAGTTTAGGGTTTAGGGTTGGTCGCTGGTTGCGTTCAACACATCAATACTGAATGCGATAGGTCAATTCGATGGGATGCCACCGAAACGTTGCACCTATTTCGGTCGTGTTCGACCAGTCATGAACTTAATATTCGGTGGAGATCCACCGTAATATGGAACGTTGTTCAGTGGTTTATTTCCGAAATTTTACCTGCGTTTCAGTGGTAACAAACCGAAATTTATTTATTTATTTAGTAACTTATTGTCGACCACAAATTTATTTATTTTTTCAGAAACATGGTTACTTCTAGTTCCATATTGTCTAATCCAAAATTTTTTAAGGTATGTACTGCAAATATTGTATTTTACAATGTGTTATTACCACATAACTAATATATTGTTTTATTTTCAGCTCTATAAGCCTCGCGAAAACCAATCAGCGTTCGATACATATATGCATATAGAGAAATTCCCTGAGGGTATTAGGAAATATATCACTCACCAAACTGAAGTTTTTCCGGATGGTAACTGTGGATATAGAACCATAGCTATGGCAATGGGATTTGGTGTGAATGGCGTAGGGTACGCAAAGATTTGTTGCAGCAACTACATGATACGTCTTCTGTTTTTAAGAAGTGTATTCGGGAACATAAACAGTACAACAAGATTGAGCGAGCGCTAAATTATTTTGGTGATGGATTTGCACCATTCTTTTGTTGGATGACCATGCCTGATATGAGGCATATTATTGCCACATGTTATAATGTGGTTTTAATCATTCTAAGCATGCTTCAATGCCTTACATTTCTTCATTTTTCAGTTCAATCAAGCGAAACCAAGCTACGTGAGATTGCTATTAGTTTTGTTGACGTTGATCACTATGTCCAGGTATGAATTTATTTGTTTATGCTACATAGTTTAATTTCATATGCTATGCGTATATGAATGAATTCTTGTTTTGTAGGTTCATTTGTCTCCAGATCATCCTATTCCACCAGTTTCTAGAATGTGGCATGAACAAAGTGACATATGCAATGTAACACATTTGTACTCGAGGTACCAAGTGCTTGTGGATGCGTTTCAACAACTTCCGGGAGTGGAGAATATAGCTACTACAGATATGATTATCCTAATGACTGACGAAAATGCACTCACTACAGAATTGAGATTATAAATCTAAGAATTCTATCTATGTTCTTATATTCACTTTTTTAGTGGAACAAACTTCATAACTAATCAAACCAACAAAAGTTCCATGAGTTCTAATAAATGCATGTGAGCAAGTCAGTTAACCATGATGACGTTGATATGTCATGGTAGACCGTATGTTCGTACCCTCTAAAATTTGATGCAAGGTCTCAACTGCTTGACGTTGATATGTTTTGGGGAGCTGCTCTCTGTCTCCTCGTTGACACTGTGGGACGCTATCTATCAGGTTGAGATGATGAAGCCTCAGTAGTACCTTGGCGAGTCCTCTTCATATCTAAAAAAAAACAATATTAAGTACATACTCAGTAACGGATTCGGTAGATGATCACTAAAAAACATAAACAAATTCGGTGGACAATCACTGAAAAAAGAAAACATATTCGGTGGATTACCATTGAAAAACCGAATTACATTCGGTGGGAATCTCCTAAAAAATAGAAACAAATTCGGTGGACTACCATCGAAAAAAGGTAACGATTTCGGTGGTAACCCACCGAAAGTAAAATTAATTTTAGTACAAATCAGGTTCAAATTCAATGGACTACCACTGAAGCAATGTAACCAATTCGGTGGTAATCCACCGACACTAAAATCCAGTTTCGTAAAACCAGGTTCGAACCAACCATACACCCACAAAGTTGAAATAAAAAATTAAAATCAGACTTTGACTTTTCAAAAGTGATATCAAACCTAGGCTTAATCAACACTTAGAAGCGTAAATATAGAAATCAAAATTGAAATCATACCTTGGCTCTTCAAAGGATTTGTGAAAACTTGACAGATTGGTGATGGATGTTTGAGATGGCTGAGGCGATGGTGGTTTGCGACGGGATGAGGCGTTTGGGGTTGGCTGTGAGGTGTGATGACTCTATTTCAGTGATGGGTTGTGCGATGGGGTTCGGTGGTTTGTAGAGATGGGTTGTGCGATGACTCTGTTTCAAAGGGGATGGGGTGTGCGGTGGAGCTTGTTGTAAATCTGATGGGTGTGTCTGCAAGAGGAGGGAATTTTCGATGGGGTGGGGTTTGATATCAGATGGGGTGTGTCTGAAAGGGAAGGGGGTTTTCGATGGGTGGTGTCTGATATGGGATGGGGTTTACACAGTGAGTTCGGGAATGGGGTTCATGAGGGCAATTTAGGGAAAAAAAAAGGGGTATAATGATTAATTTGAAATTTTATTAAAATTCAGTGGGGTGTACATTAATTATGGGGTGCAAAGAGAAAATAATGGGGTTCATATAGAATTTCCCAATTTTAATTCATACTCACCATATTCAACCCTAATCAAACATAGGGAAGAGACCTATACTCCTTTTGTCAACTAAAAGTCCTTTGCAAGTTAGGTTAGGGTTTTGTGCGACTCAAGTCTCGCGGCTAGGGTTTGCAAGTGCTTCGTTGTCCTTGCTGCTGCGAGGGTACGTATGGAGTTGAGAGCTTTTGACGGCTTATGGTTAAAGTAGTTGTTGTGTGTCATGTAAAGTTAAACTCGAAATCCAAACACGGGTGAGAGGAGGTGCTGGAAAGCATAATTGTATATTGATAAAGTTGAACTTGTAAGGTTTTTATTTGGACCTTTATTGTATTTTGGCTCTTCTCTTAAACTAACAAAACCATTGTAATATTAATTAGATTCTAGGTTAGAATCTAGAATCAAAAGGTAAAATCATATGCATAGATCACTTGGATTAATACATGCTCACTTGTATTAATCAAGTTTGTTTTCAGTTTATTAATACTTTCATAGAGTATTAATCCATTATGCGTCAGTTTTTACAGCTTTGTCAAATTCCTTTATTGCATTGATATTTGTTATCTAAGCAAAGCATGGGGTTTATTTTATTTTAATGACTATCTTTACAAATATTAAACCCCTTCTTCCTAAAGATATCTTGAGTATTTCTCCTTTCTTTATTCTTTATGGATCTTGTCCCCATACTCATCTTGGCTTTTTTACACAAAGTCCCTTTTTTCAGCCATCTTTTTAAATGATAGGATATAAACTATTATTATCCTTTTTTCAGATTATGGACCATGCTTTGAATACTTTGTATTCAATAAACCTTGTGTGGCTCCTTTTTGTTCCAAAACACCCATGCTTACTTTTATCATTTTTTTTATAGTGTTTTGGTCCCCAAAAGAATCTAATAATTCTTTTCATCTCTCTTGTTGGTTTCATCCTCATCAAAGCATGCGGGTCCTTGATTCCAAACTCATCAGATTTGATGACTTATTTTATTAAAAGCATGTAACATAAGCTTTCTATACTTCTAAGAAGCATGTGGCTCCTTGTCCCAAAACTCTTTCATGGGTTGCATTTAATTAATGAGTTTCCTCCTTACTCTCACTCTCTTTGGAAGAGTCCACCGAATGTTCAAAACCTTCATTACCTTTGAAACTTTTTATATTTGGTTGGCTTTGGTGGTATACTCATTCATTACATCAACTTGGCTTATAATTATTAATCTTATCATGAGCATGGTTTAAATTATTTAATCTTATCATGTGCTCATTGTATGAGTAGATTATTTTAAACCTTCAAATTATTCTTCTTGAGCAGTACACCCTATTCTTTTATATTATTTTCTCTTCTCTTGAGTCTTGGCTTCTGAGAGAAGGGTCTATATATGCGTGTGAAGCTCTTCTCTTCAAGGAAGGGATTTCCATATAATGTAAAACAGTTTCTGCTCATTCCCATATACACCTTAAGCAGATCTGTTTATTTGTTTTTGAAAACACTACTACAAAAAGGGCAAAAAACAACGACAGTAGATCAAAAAACCATCGTTGTTTTTTAAAAGACGACGGTAATAGAAACCCATTGTAGAAACATAACTTAAACACCTAAAAAACCCACGCATAGATATTTTTAAACCACGACGCACCAAATTAAAAAAGCGTCGTCTTATTACAAAGGTTTTATTTCGAGTTAAAATCTGAACCTAAAAACAACGACTGCAGCTATGAAATCACCGCCGTAGAAAGTAAAGATGACAATTTAAAAATAAGACGCCGTGTTAACTCATAAATAAAAACGACCCAATTTTCTTAGTCAGCGACGTATAAATTCAAAGAAATCTACAACGGTTAATTACAAAAAAAATTCGCCGATTTAAATTAAGTTACCACAACTGTAAATATAAATTTATCGACTTTTTAATTACATATACTACTACGGTATCCATAACTCTACTGTCCGCATAATTTGTACTAACCACAACGGTTTGTTAAATTAACGACGTACAAATTTTTTACCACTTCGTGGAGTTACAATACCATCGTATTAATTTACTTTATACATCTATCATTATCTATAAACTGTTGTCTTAATTTGAATTGCTTTTTAAGATTTATTTATTGGATTTTTTTTCCTACAGCGGTAGATAAATAGTATGACAAGATTTGTGATAACCCACGACGGTTTATATAGAAAACCGTCGTCATCATCAAATTAAAGTCAAGTCTTACCAGATTGAACTTTGTTCTTCATCATAATCGAACCAACACACAAAGGCAATATTTTAGAAATTGATGACGTGTGTGTCTTTGTGTCTTTGAGATACACAAAGGCACACACACATCAACATCCAAAACTTTTGCTTTCAGAAAAATGACGACCGCAGCAGAAAGACAATTTTTTAGATGATGTGTGCGTGTTTGTGTCTTTCAGATACACAAACGTGCACACACATCAACATCCAAACTGAAAAATGAAAGCGAGGTGAGACAAAGAGGTGATGTGCCTCCAGAGAGGTGAGACAGAGCCAAGGGCAAGAAGAAGTTGAAACCTTAATTGAAAAATGAAGGCGAAAGAAAGACAGAAAAACCCTTATTTATAAACTAATCTTTTATACCACATCGGTTATATTAACATTAGCGACGTTTAAATGAAAATATAAACGTTGTTTAAAACTAAAATAAGGTCGTATAAATGTAATTAACAACGACGGTATATAAAAAAACGATGCTGTCATTTTTTGAAAAACTAATTTATTGTGTAATTAAAAAAGTTACACGTCGGTATGCGTAATTAAAATGACGTGCTATATATTTTTCACGTCGTTATTATTGAGTATAAGGTCGTTGGGTAAATTTGAAAATGACGGGATACATATTTTTGAAGAAAAATGCGTCGTGTAATTAGAAATAAAAACGGCGTTTTCTTAAAACTAGATGTCGTGGAAACTGATGTAATAGGACAGTATAAACCTATGGCGCCGTATAATGTTGCATACTAGGGCGCATTCTATTAATCGCGTCGTTTTATGAAACGGTATGTTAATATTTTAAACTTTTCGCCTACCTGACCTACACTTGCACTGTTTCCAAACTCGAGAAAAACTTTCAAGCTTCTCTCATTTTTCATTCTTAAAGCGCTATTTCTGTATCTCCGAGAGAAAAATTTTCGTCTTCCTCTCCTCTTCGTCTTCGTCTCTGAACTGAAATACCAAACTCCAGGAGAAAACTTTCATTGCACGCAAAGAGCAAGCATTTCACTATTGCATGCGCATATCATTTTCGTTTTTTAAATCTTTTTACATTTTTTCTTGCTAAAATCATTTTTCTTTCCAAGTTTGATAAAATTTGCAGACAAAGAAGGAAAGTTTCCAAGTTTGAACACCACTATGTTTCTTTTACTTCAACTAAATAAAACGACGGTGGCTTCTTATTTACATGGTTAGATTTATAGACCACGACGGTTCGTCAGTCATCCTAGCGTCGTGTGAAAGTGTTCTACGTTGTTTTTTAAAATGATCGTCTTTTTTTGTATTTGATTTTTTAGGATATATTCATCGCATGTTTGATTTCTCTGAACAATGGTTTTTGTTTTGAAAATCTTTTTAATGATTTTTCTGTTGAAAATCATTTTACGTTTTTCCAAATTTGTTTTTCTGTTGTAGAGACGATGGTATATTATTATTTACGTCGTTTTAATTGTAATACCACGACGGTATATTATTATTTTCGTCGTGTGAATATATTACTACGTCGAATGTTTTTAAAAACGTCGTTTTAGTAAATGAAAATCCAAAATATTTTCCCCTGAAGGTGTGAATCTAGAATCAACCTTCTATTTTTTGTAATTATATCATAAGACGTCGGTTGTTTATTATTAACGTCGTTGCAATGTTTAATCACGTCAGTAGTTAAGTAGGTCGTGAAAATGTATTATTACGTCGTGTGAAATATTATAATACGTCGGTTTTTATAAATAACCATCGTGATTTTTCTTAATTTCATATGAAATATTTTCACTTGCAGGTTTGATTTGTCTGTAACCATGGTTTCTCAATCCCAAAGTAAGGACTCTGGCTTGAAAAAAATGAATGTAAGGAGCTTAAAGTTGTAAATCCTCACGAGGCATCATATCCTTCCATTCATCAAGGAGAAGGAGAAATTAAAGCAACCCCTGAAATATACAAATTCATAGAGAAAGCTGACTGGGATGCCTTTGTAGCTTCAAGGTTATCTGAAAAATTTGTGTCTGTGCATTTTGAACAATCACAGAGGAGGGAGAAACTTGAGTACAATCATCGATTGTCTCGAAAAGGATATGTTGGTTTGGAGGATCAGTTGGAGGAAACCATGCCCGAGGTAGAAATTGATCGATCTACCTTATGGAAGAAAGCTAGAGAAGACAAACATGGTAACATCCCAGATCCAAAGGTTGCAGAGAAAGCAAAATTAATTGTAAGCCTACTCACTCTGTTTTAAATTTTTATTAAATTGTATTGCCGTGATAAGTCTTATTACGTCTTCTGTTTTATTTTTGCATCGTGTGAATAATATTACTACGTCGAAATTTTAAAAAAAAGTCGTTAAAGTTTTAAATCTGAAACCACTACTCTGTTATTTGTAATTATATCATAAGACGTCGGTGGTTTATTATTGACGTCGTTTTAATAAATTAACCACGTCGGTAGTTAAGTACCGTCGTGTGAAATGTTATATTACGTCGATTGTTATGTCATTGCGTCGTGTGAAATGTTATAATACGTCGTTTTTTATAAATAACCGTCGTGTGTTTTCTTATGCTGACTTTTTATTATGTCTTTGTGTTAGGATGAATTGCAAAAACAAGTCTCTGAAGGCACTCTTACTGTATCAGGAAGTAATAACGTGTTGACAATAGCTTTGGGTCCCGAGCATCCAGGAAGAGTTAGAGGGGTAGGGGCTGGGATTTCCACTAAGCAATACTTCAATTTACCTAGACAACAGAAGGTAAGGTTTTCCGATCAATTGAATGAAAGTGTAAGACTTGTCCTTCTAGAAGAGACTTTGAAAATGGAGGCTAGATCAAGAGAAGAGACTTTAAAGATGGAGGCTAGAACCAAGCAATTGGTAGAAGCTGAGAGGGAAAATTTGCTGAGTCAGCTTTCCAAACTCTTCCCCAATTTTGATCCAAGCATGCTGAAACTGAATACTAACCCCTGTCAAATCCAAGGTCAAGAGCAAAGTCCCAAAAATCCAATGTCGGACAAAGCAAGCTGCTCTGGGGCTCTTGATGTCAGAGCCCTACAGTTTGAGGATGATATTGCCAAGAATGGGGAAAAGCAGGAAGAAATGGTAACGTCTCTGAACTTTAAATTCTCTGTTTTTCAAAAATCCATTAGACGTCCTTATTGTGAATCACAGTCGTTAAAATTAAAACACAAGGACGGTTTACATTTACCGCCGTTTTAAAAATTATACAACGACGCATTTATTAATAAACCATCATTTGTGTTTTCATAGCACGACGGTGGAAAGGATTGAGTTATTGTAGTATTTAGTTTACTTGTTTTACAAGCTATCTTCACTGACACAATCCCACTCTCTGTATCTCTCTCTCACTCTCTCGCTCTCTCTCTCTCTTACTCTTTTTCTCTGCAATTGTTGTTATCTGTGTTTCTGCTAAAAAAGGCTGGTACACTCTGGAATCTGAATTTCTGAAAATTTTTATGTGATTTAGACGACGGTTTATTACCTACCATCGTAATAGATAAATCACCACGACGTTTATTATTTACTGTCGTTTAATGATATTTAGACGTCTATAATTCTTACATACCGTCTTCTGTTAGGCCTTACCACGACGGTTTATTTAATTTTTTTACTTTTTGTACAATGTCTTATATATATTTCTTTATTTCTTAAAACAGAAATCCGGGGATGTAGAAAAGATAGATGAAAAGGTAAATTCTCATAACTTTGCCTTTTTCATTTGTTTTTCAATTTTCAGACGTTGATATTTTCTTTAAACCGTCGTTTATTTTAAATTTCCACGGCAGTTTTGTTTTTAATTGAATGTTTAAATTGTTGTACAAGCTTTCTTATATATATCTCTTTATTTATTAAAACAGAAATCCAGTGTTGGAGAAAAGCAAATTGAAAAGGTAAATTCATTATCTATGAATTTTGCATTTGAATTAGACGTCGGATTTTGTTTTATACGACGTAATAAATTCTTCATTACGACGGTATTGTTTACCGTCGTTTAAATTAATTTCAGACAACGGTGTTTTCTTTAAACCGTCGTGTGTATTGTTTACCACATCACTTTATGTTGCTTTATTTCTTAAAATAGAAAACTGAAGTACCAGATTATTCAAAGCTGGAGTTGTCATCTTCTTTACAATCCCTTTGTCATTATGTGGAAATGACACTAAAGCCTCAGGAGAAGATTATGACCTTTACAATTGAGAAGGAGGTGTTTGGTGAAGATCGTAATACCTTCGTCTTGCATGAAGATATTACACAATTTGCTGGCATGGAAGAAATTGGGGCTACTGTGGTTGGAGTATATATGAGGTTTGTCTTTATCAAACACTCTCCTTTCTGTTGAAAAAAAAAAAACAGTCATGGTTTCATTTAATATATTTAGGTGCCTATTTGATAATTTGAAAGCTGCAAATATGGTGAACATGGTTGGCCTTGTCAACCCTACTCAAGTTAGTGCCAACGCTGGGACATTAACTGAAAGATCACGTTTGGTAGCCCATCGACTTCAAAAGACAGATGGTGAACAAATTTTCCTGTTGCCTTACAATCCAGGGTAAGTCTCCTTAACAAGATTCTGTTTGTATGATGCACTGCATATAAAACTGTTTAACCTTTATATTTATTTTGTGCAGCCGTCATTGGGTCTTGATCATTGTGAGAGCAAAGAAGGAGACTGTGTATTTTCTGGATGAGGAGGGCAAAAACATAGTGAACAGTGCTATCAAAATGTATAATTCACACATAGGCAGACAAGGCCGTAAAGCACCTATTTGGAAAACTCTACCAGGCACACTAAAGCAACCCAGCAGTGTAGAGTGTGGCTATTATGTCATGTGCTTTATGAGAGACATCATCATGGATCCTTCCCTGGAGTTTGAGAAGATGGTAAGAAGAAAATTTTCAGATTTATTTTATGTGGTTTTTTGTATTATCAATGACGGTAAATTAAAAATACCGTTGTTGAATATATATACTACGTCGGTAAATGAAAAATAGCGTTGTCTGTGGATATATATTGAATTTCTGTGTATTTATAAAGCCTAAATAATCATTGTTTATGGATTGCAGTTTGCGAAGGGAAAAGATCAAGTGCCATACCCCAAGAAGCCATTGAAGAAGTGAGGAAAGAATGGGCAGAGTTTGTTTGCCTTCATATGGAGTAGAGGATTTTTAGAACACTTAAACATTTTTATATAATGTACAAATTTTGTTAGAATTAGACAAGTTTTTGTACAAATTTTATGTATATTGTACATTCTTTTTTTCCTTATGAATTTAAAATTGGTTTTCATTATTTTAATAAAAAGAAATTGCGTGACCGACGTGTAATAAACCTTCCAACGACATAATTCTATCAAAAACCGTCGTCTTATGGAGTACAAACGTGGTTAATAAATAAAATAAAAGGAATAAAAAACACGACTGTACATTTATAACCGACGTAAAATGAAATTAGACGACGCTAAGTTAATAGTTTGAGTCGTGATATATAATATGTACGTCGCTGATAGCCATTAAATGACAGTTGTTTTTACAAGTAAGTCGTTTATAAGTTTTACAACGTCGTTCTTTTCTTAGCACCGACGTGGTTTGTTTGTCTTTATATCTATTTAATTCAAAATATTCATAATAAATTTAAAATAAATCCAAAAAATGCACCGTCAACCTCCCTATAAATTTGTTGAGGTTTTCATGTTGTGAAAAACCCAAGTTCATGTTGAACCAAATTTGTTGAGGTTTTCATGTTGTGAAAAACCCAAGGGCACTTTCTAAACCGTCGTTTAACTGACGTGGTAACAAATAACAACGTCATCGTTTGAAACAAAACAGATATAAAGACTTTTCTGACGACGCTCTTTATAGATACTGTAGTAATGAGAATTAGACGGCGATAAATTAATAGTTATTTCGTGTATACAAGTTGTACGTCGGGGTGTGTGTAAAACCCGCCATTGTTTCTCTTCTAAAGACGACGTGTTTTAAACGTAAGTCGTTTATTACTATTTATACCGTCGTTCTTTTCTTAGCGCCGACGTGGTTTGTTGGTGTTTGTAATAATATTGTATTCTATTTAATTCAAAATATTCATAATAAATTTAAAATAAATCCAAAAAATGCACTATCAACTCCTATGAAGTCATTATGATATTTTCTTCCCCCTTAAGCTTTAAAAAATGCAGTTTGATTTATACAAATTTAAAATGACCACAAAAAAAAAAAGTTTTGATGCTTCACAACATCACTTATAGTTTGATGGTTTGGAGTTTAGGGTTTAGGGAGATATTAGGCCATAAAACCATAAACCCTTTTCTAAAATTATTTAAAAATATATATATAATTTAGGGTTTATTTTTTATGGTTTAGGGTTTAGGGTATTAATGTAATAAGCGTCATGTTTATTTATATTTTTAATGACGGTTTGTTTGTTTTCCGTCGATAATTTACGAAGAGCGCTTTCTAAACCATCGTTTCTTTAAAATGACGTTGTACACAAATAACGTCATAGTTTTTAAAAAGAGACGTAAAAGGTATTCAAACGACGCTCTTGGTTCTATAGACGACGTGGTTTCACTACTACAAAAAATGAAATAGACGACGGGAATCCACCGTCGTGTATCATGTTTTACAACCGACGAGAAATCGACCGCCGTCTTTTAACACATGAAATAATGACGGCAAATAACCGACGTGGTTAATATATTACACGTCATAAAAAAAACTAAAACCGACGTCGATTTCATACATAAAAGCATAAAAAGAGAACTTTCGACTATAATAGATGACGGTTTTAGTAAAACACAGACGTTTAAATAATGTTAAATGTCAAAAACAACTACAAACCCGACGTAAATATTTTTATCATCGTCTCTAAATAAAACACAACCGACGTGTAAAACTTAGAAACCGTCGTGGTTAATAAATACTACGTTCACTAAATAAAAAAACTGACGTCTAAAACATATAACATGGCATATATTTACTTGAACTGATGTAAAAACAATAATAACCACGACCCTTTAGGTCACCACAGACGTTGAAAATTATTTTGACGGCTTGAACACAAAAAAAAAAACGACGGGGATTTAACATTACACGTCGGTTAATTAAAATACCTGTCATGTTTAATCCATTTACTACGGCCTAAGAGTCACATTTTAGGACGTTGTTAGTGCTTTACAACGTCGGTGGTTGTAGACTTTGACGTGGTTGGCATTTTAAAAGTCTCTTTTGTGAGCCACTTAGACGTGTGTAATCTCTGAGACGTTATTGGTTTTAGCTTAACCGTCGTTAATAAGTAACAAAATGCCTTGAGTTATGGATTTGACGTCGGTTATTGTCAAATGAAGGTCGTGGTTATACTTTACTATGTCCCAAGAATTCAATTATTCGACGTTGTTATATCCTTACTACGTCGGTTATTTATTTATTCCATGACGTGGCTAGTCTTTGTTAAGTCTCTTTTGTAACCTTTTTTGACGTGTGTATTCTCCGAGACGTCAATTGTTTAATTATAACTGACGTGCAACAATGTTTTGAACTCTGACGTGCAACAACGTTAATCATCAATTGATTATATCCGTAAATTCGTCGATTTGAACTCTGCCGTCGTGTTATACTTTATTGTTCGTCGTTGATTATTTTATTTACCGTCGTTGTTTTAAATATTTATTAACCGTTTTGAAATGAATTTTAATTAACCGACGTGTTTTCTTTTTCAAATGGCGGTTTTTATTTTATTTTTGCGTTGTCATTCCACGTCGGTTGTGAAAACCCGACGTTGGTTGTTTTGTAGACGTCTCTTTTTGCGATTTTTGTAACTTGACCGTCGTATTTTCAGCTTTAACCGATTATTTTTAATTTTTGATTTGTCTTGCCCAAAGCCTGCAGAATGAAAATGTGATCGGAATTAAAATGATATACAGAGCTATGAATTAATGTCATACAATTAACTGCATAACTAATGTCATACATTACAACAATCAATCAATCCATATATCTTCACACCCATCTCTAATATTCTCACTCCCAAACTCACCCACTAGGTCATCAAATGTGTCAACATTTGGTATCCCTCTAGAAAATGGCTCACACTCAATTCTAATATCACCTAGCACATCATCACCAATAACATCATTATATTCTCTATTAGGCATTGATAACACTACCGACCAACCACGATGCATTGGGTCGTCAACATAAAATACTTGTTTGACTTGAGAAGCCATAACAAATTGATCATTCCTATGTCCAATTTTACTCAGATCTACAAGGGTAAATCCAAGTTCGTCGATTACAAGGCCCGAAGTGTTATCTATCCAATCACACCTCAAGACTGGGATTCTAAACTTTTGGTAGTCAAGATCCCAAATTTCTTGAATAACCCCATAAAAACCCATATTGGAGACAATAGGGTTTTTATCCTTGGCACTAGCAACTTGCATAGTATGTGCAAGTAAATAAACTCCACTATTTTGGACAGTTCGCACATCATCTTGTGCCTTGGTGTTAAATTTGACACCATTAATAAGATAGCTCCTATATGAGGGCACTGCCATGCTTGGAGCAACTGCTAACCACCTCAAATTTTCTGATATGCCATTATAGTCTTCCCCATTAAATTCACTTTGAACCTGCAAATTAAACATATATCTTAATTCAATCTAACATATATATAGAAAGAAAGAAAATTAAAATAAGTTCAATATGTCATTCAATAACATATATACCTTAAAGCGTAGCCATTGAATGAAAGTGCTATTGTGCTTATCTTGTAGCCACTTTGTTCTCTTTCTAAATTTCGGATAAGTGGTCTTGATGTGGATCATATGTTCCCTACAATTGACACGAAAAAAACGCGCATTACGGTCCCTTGTATATAAGATAAACATAAGGAGTAATAATATTTAAAATGGCTACATATGAAAAATTAAACTCATACGTACTCGATATAAGGTAGGAATTCACCAAAGCCGACAACTTCGTGTACTTACTGCAACCAGGGTACAAGGGTTCATCGCCAACCCCAATCACATTGGCAAACTCATAAGGATCAGATCCAATATTGGCAAAATCATTATCATCCATCCCTAATTCTTCAGAAACATAACTGAACCTACTTTGCTCATCTTCTTCCACATTTCTATCAGCATTGGTAGTCCATTCCCAAGGTTCTCCGTGCCATGTCGAAATCTTATAGCTTTGGTCAATTCCATTAAAGTATAAGTGTTCCCTTATAATTCCAACCCCAAACAATCGAATATTCCCACATTTAACACATGGACAACGAATCTCAGTTGTATTTCCAAGATTTTCTGACGCAAAATTCAAAAATCCTTTCACCCCTAACTCATATGCCTTTGATCTTCTATCCGCATGCATCCATGACTTATCCATCTCACACTCTATCAAATTCATATATATATATATATATATATATATATATTAAAGTGGAAAGACCAACAATGAAACACTACCTCATTCAAATAGCAGAGAACAAAATGAAAATTAAATATAAAACATGGACAAGACGACGGTTTGAACAAAATAATCGTCGTTTAATATACATTCAGACGACGGCATCTATAGTTACTGTCGTCATTAAGATACCCAAACCCAGAAATTCGAACGGTGTTCTGGTAGCCTAAAGACGACGTTTAATGGAGAAACAGTCGTCTTTAGGCTACCAGTTGCGGCTTAAAACTTAGACGACGGGAGTAATGAACAACCGACGTATAATAAACATTTGGACGACGGTTTGATCCTTCAACCGTCGTCGTAGTTAAAAAAAAAACAGCTTAAATCTCCCATCCCCATTCCTTTTCCAAGAACCCATGGCCAAACAAACATAAAAGAACCCAAACAGAGAGCAATTATTACAAGAATGCAAACACCAAAACATAAAAGAACCCTAATATAGCTACCAACGAAAACATTTATGGATTTAAGAAGAGATTAAGGTTGTACTTACATGGATATTGAGAGAGAGCTGCGAGAATATAACAACTGCTTGAGAGAGAGCTTGGAGAATCTACGTACCCAATGCTTTGAGAGAGAGCTTGGAGAATCTACGTACCCAATGCTTTGAGAGAGATCTTGGAGAATCTACGTACCCAATGCTTTGAGAGAGAGCTGAGAGAATATAACAAAAGCTTGAGAGAGAGCTGAGAGAATTAGGGTTAAAGGGACTAGAGTTGTACTTACATGGATATTGAGAGAGAGTTGGGAGAACATAACAACTGCTTGAGAGAGAGCGAAAACTTTCAAACACATTTAAGTTGAAGAGAGAGAATGAACTATTTAAGGGTTAAAGGGAAATTCTGAAAATTTTAGGTAGCGGTCAAAATTTTTAAAGTACCGCGTTTTTCAACGACGACGGTCAACACTTACATGGACGTCTAATTCTTACTTACAACGGCGGTTTCTATACAAGACCGACGTTGTAAACATAAAGGACGTTGCTATTTAATAACCGACGTCGTAAACCGAATTAATACAATTAGTCTTCGTTTATGTAGTTGACCAAAAACAGCGGGAGAAAACCGGCGTCATTTCAAAAAACCCTAAACCCTAAACCCTAAATTTTACATAATTTTAAAAAATACACAAGTATGAGAAAAATGAACCGAAAATTGCTATGGACTCCTTACAACAATGCCTTCTACAATAGTAGGCTAAAATATGGATTTCATAATTTTGAATTATGGGCACCAATGGATCACATAAACTTTAGGGTTATGTTATGTAAAGTATAAGGAGTACCATGCTTTGTCTCTAAATTTGTTTGAATTTTGTTATCATTCGAACTTTGAAAACTAAAATTACATTTTCAGGCCTTAACGGGCAAGATATTGTCTCAATCAGTGCATAAAATTTGCTGGTATATTTTTCGGATTTGTTTTGAATATATTATTAATATTAGTAATTAAATACAATAAAAAAATATTTCTAAAATTATATTTTTAAAGCTTTAGGATAGAGACAATATTCCAATGCTTGGTAGTTTTCAGTTTAATTTTTGGATTTAGTTTTGAATTTAATATGGAATTAAATA